>JAXFYN010001044.1:0-60000 GCA_036172215.1 Camellia granthamiana
CACGACCTGTGATTAAACATTAAACCATAATTAATAATGCTTAGTAAGTAATTAAGATACAATTCTAAATTAATTGCATGCGTGTTGCATAATTTGCGTTCCTATCTGTTTATCATAGAAATATCTATTTGTGTATCCGTTTTATTCTGCGAATTGAAGGCCTTATCGGCCACAGGACCTAAAATTGACTTGGTTTCTGTGTTATTTGGATATTTTAGAATTTTATGATAAGTTTAATTGAAATTTGATTTGGAACCAAATAATTAGAATAAAATAATACAAATTTGTTTGAGTTAAGCCAAGCTTAATTAAGTTCCCTAATTGAGCCTATATAAGGCTTATACACCATTTTGAGACATCTTCTCCTCATCACTTTGAGCCTAAAAATGTGAGAGACGAAGGGACCAAGAGAGTTTGAGATCAAACCTTGAGTTTTGAAAGGAAATTGCTAGGAGATTGGAGAATCGCTCAAGAGAATCATTAAACCTTAAAGAATTAAAGACTCTAAATGAGAAATCTTGTCATTAAGCTTTGTATTCAAGACATATGTAAAAGAGTTTAAGAAATTAAGTTGGCTAAACATGAGAATTGAGCTTAGATTAAGGAATTTGGGAAGAGTCATTACATGCATGCATAATTCATGAAGTTTTGAGTTTGATTTCAAAGAATTTCAACATGTATGTGTTCATCTTGCATTTGTTTTGAGAATTCATGAAGTTTCATACCAAATTACCCCAATAGCTCATGTATTGAAATCTTTGAAGCCAAGGTAAATTCATACATGTTACGTTCTTGAAATTCTAAGTTTGAGTTTGCATAATTTGCATACTTTTGGGCTTTGATTTTGCGAAATGATTTTTGAATTCACCATGTTTTACAAGTTTACATATGTTTCCTCAAGTTTTGGGCCCAAAAGGATGTGAATTATAGCTTTGAATTTGAGTTTTGGACTTGGGAGTGTAATTTGGAAATTCTAGAATTCTGCCTCACCACTTGAGCAACAGAACTTGCACTCAAGCGACTACTCTTTGTTTTGCACTTCCGCTCGAACGACCAAGAGTTGACTCGAGTGTAAATTGCATGCTCCCAGAAGTTTACATGTTTTGCAGACCGCTTGAGTGACAAGAGTTGCGCTCGAGCAAAGACCCCAATCTCATGCTCGAGCGACCGTCGAGCGAAGAAATCACACAACCAGTACTTTTGTTAAGGGTTACAGATTGCTTGAGCGACCGAAGTTGCGCTCGAGCGACCACGCCTATTTTGCACATCCGCTTGAGGGAAGGAATATGCGCTCGAGCGAGAACCCTATTCTCAGCAAAATTACCTAAGTGTTGAACAACATGTTTTGGCATTCTCATTGCATCCTAGGCATTCCTAGGTCATGATTAAGACACAATAATGGGGATAAGACTTAGAAACACACTAAGAACGAAACGAAATAAGTTAAGTACGATCCAAGTGTGTGTTTCAGTATATGTATCTGTTATGTTTGTGTAGGTCACGTGCCGTGAGTTATTGATCCATTGGTGGCTATCGAAGCTATCTGTACAGTTATCTGTGAGTAATAACTTAGTAAAGCTATATTTGATATGAAATACTTTCTCAACATTATGATATGATATGAACTGTTTTTGAATGATATAAAAGGCTATTTTGTGATTCCATGAATGATGATCCATATCTTTGAAATGTATTTGTGGTGTCCTTAGCAGAGGCCCTCACCCAGGGACATAATACTGTGGCTTATGGTCATGAGGCCCTCACCTGAGGAAAATAATACCATGGCCCAGGCCCTCGCCCGGGGGAAACAATACCGTGATCCATGTATGAGATATGTTACCCGGTACCGGAGGTTTCATTATGGAACTGGATATGCTTGACCAAAATGATATGTTAATGCTAATGGAAGTATCATACATAATTTGAATATGAATATGAACATGACTTTGTTTTTTATACGACTATGCTTATCTCTCTAATTGATATGATACAAAATTGGACATCATTCGTTAAAATCTTTACTTTGTTGTTATTCACTGAGCTTTCGTTTACTATATATATTATGTATGTAGGTGACTAGGTGCGTGACTAGACTCAGAGTTGATGACCTGGAGTCTCTGTTTTGTCGACCAACCATTGTGCCTCCCGAGGAAATTCCTGAAAGAGTTCAGTGGTCGAGTTTTGTAAACTAAGACATAAGCTTAAGACTTTTGTTGTTTTGTGACCAGGTTGGATGGATGTATATGACGTCATATATGTATATATATACATATACAAGGTTTTAAATTATCTGTCCCATGTATGTCTGCATAGCTCTATGGACGTTGTATTTTGTATATTTGTTTCCGCAGCCCCTCTATTTATATGATTTTTAGGTCAGAGGCCTTTGGTAATCCCAAGATTACTGGCCGGTTACGACGCTAAACCTGTAAGGGCAAGTTTGGGTCATGACATACGATATGACTTAAGTATACACTAGGTATGTCTAGGGTACGACAAAAGTTAAGAAGAAAAATTTTGGCTCGTCTTTTATGTACACGTATGCAAAAGCACCATACAAAGTACAGGTACAGGTACAACATTTTGCCGAAGTACCCATGTTTCACAGGTTTTGGTAGATCTAAGAGATTAAGATAAGGGTTTTGGGTTGGATATAATGGATTTGAGAGTTTTGAATTCAATGAGGTAGATGGTTAGGGTTTGGTGGGATAGATCTGAGAGTTTTGGGTTCAGTTGGGTAAATCTAAGAGATAAAGATAAGGGTTTTGGGTTCGATGGGGTAGATTTAAAAATTTTGGGTTTGACTTGGTAGATCTAAGTGATAAATTTGAGAGTTTGGGTTCGATGGAGTAGATCTGAGAGTTTTAAGTTTGATGGGGTAGATCTAAGAGATAAAGATGAAAGTTTTAGGTTCGATGGAATAGATCTGAAAGCTTTGAGTTCGATGGGGTAGATTTTAGAGATAAAGATGAGAGTTTTGGGTTTAATCCGATAGATCTAAGAGAAAAAGTGAGGTTAGGAGAGAGTTAGGAAGATGATCAACTAAGAGAAAAAGAGAAGAGAAAAAAGTAAAAGAGATAAACAAACGAGAGGGTGGAAGAGAGTAAGGAAAACAAGCGACTAAGAGAGAAGAAAGGAGAAAAGGGTAAAAGACAGAAACTAATGAGTGGTTGAAGGAAACATCGGAGACGAGAGGGTTAAATGGAGGAGAGATGAAAGGGTGAGATAAAGGGGCTTAGATGAGATGAATTTGAAATGGATGAGATAAGACTTGACATAATGTAATCTAACAAGTTAATTAACGAAAACACATAATGATTTCATAAAAAAAAATCCTACTTGAGTAGTTAAATAAGGGGTTGTTTAGGGTGTCCTAAATAAGTGCACTTTTTGACTTTTTAGACTAAAAAGTAGAGGAAAAAAAGATAGTTGTTTGGGATAACTTTTTCTCTTTACGAAAAAATGTGTATTAAAATATTGTGTAAAATAACAAAATTACGTTTTTACCCCTACATATATAAATATGTATTGACAGTGATGGTACATGAAGACAGTATGCTGGCAGCAAGAGATATAAGAAAAACTTGCTTACGGTGCTGTTTACACAGAACAGTGCCTTTCGGCCTGTGGGGGCCCACCACGGGTCCCGTTTTGATAATCAGAACCGTGCAATGTGTAGAACTCATCGAGTACTATACACTTATAAAAAAACATGTTGATCGGATATCGATAGCTATCTGATCAGATTAGTTTTTTGCCAACCGTTACTTTGTGCACCGTATATTTTTTATATAAAACTGATTTGATCATATAGTTATCGATATCCGATCAACGTGATTTTTTACAGAAAAATAGTACTCGACGAGTTCTACATATTAAACGGTTCTGATTATCAAAAAAGGACCTGTAATGGGGCCCTACGGGCCGAATAGCACAGTGCTGTGTAATTTTTGTGTGCACCCTCTTTTCAAACTCACCATCACTTCAGACCACTGTGTCACGTTCAACCATGATGTTGGTTTGTACATTTTTTGGGGATTTTTTTTTTTTATATATATATTTTTTTGAATAGTGATCACTTTTTGACTTTTGTAATAACTTTTTGACTTCTTAATTTTTTTCAAACACCCCAAGCCAAACCTAAATGAACATTGTCTTTTCTAAATTTTGGTACTTTTAATTTCAATTTGTTCAAATCTTATGCTTAATTTTAGATTTTTTTAGTCTAATTAATAATGCTAGTTGCGTTGTTAGAGCAAATATATGCACTTAAATTGCACATAACCAGTGCGCATGCTAATTTTTATTGACAAATTTGCCTCTCAACATGACACCATCTTCCTCTCTCCAACTAGCAACCACCACCACTTTTCACAAACATGTTCATCACTTATCGAAATAATAAATATTGCTATGACTGGTATCCTTTTTGCGTTACAGATAATCATAATAAATGAGTTTAATAGAAATGAATCTTCACAATTAAGATCTTGATAAAAGAAACAAATAGTAACAATGACCTACTTTTAAAATTTTAATTTTTTTCTAGCAAAGAAGTAAGTGCATGCCAAACATTATCAAGTCAAGTTCTTCGGATAAAGGGCTTTCTTAGTTTATTTTTTGTTATTAATAAGGTGTTTTTTTTTTTTTTTTGAAACTGATTATTATTATGGTGTTTGGGTGTTTGAGATTGACTTTTTTTAATGATTTTTTTGTTCTTTTTTTTTCTTTAGTAATTTTTTTAAAAAAAATAATTTAAAAAACTTTAAACTTCTATGTCCTACTAAACTAGCCAATCATAAAAATAAAATAATTAAAAAAAAATTCACTGAAGACCAAAAAAATATAAAAAAAAATTTGATTTTTTAACCTTTTTTTTTCTTTAGAGATTTTTTTTTTTTGATTTTTTGGATTATTTTTTTACTTTTAGATCATTCTATCGAAAAAGTAAAAATTTTGACACAAATTTGACAACAAATCACTAAAAAAAAAAAAATCAAAAGAAAAATGTGTTATTTATTATTATTATTTTTTAAAGATTGTGTTTTTTTGGTTGGATGACACATTGAGTGGCATACAACTAAAAAAATCACATTTTTTTAATTTTTTTAAAATTATATCAAAATTTATTATTTTTCGTGTCTTGTGTAAACAAATCTAAAAATTAATTACAATTTCAAAAAAGTTCATTCTAGACAAAAAAAAAAAAAAAACAAAAAAACAAAAAAACAAAAAACAAAAACAAAAACTAAGAGTCAACTATTTTTTACTCTGTTTTTATCCTTTCTAGATTTTTTTTTTTCAAAAATTTTAGAATTTTTTAAACTTTTCAGTCCATCTAATCGAGTAGAATTGGTTTGTTTTTGTAGAATAATTTTTGAGATAAAAAATACGAAAACTTGTTTAGTTTGCCTTTTTTCAGAAATGATTTTGAAAAATTGTTTTGGGGAGAGAATTAAAAAAAAAATGATTGATTTGATGTGTATGAGAGAGAGAGAGAGTGATTTTGGAAAGTAGGTAACCGAATAAATTTTTGAGACTTTTTTTGAAAAAATTTGTTTAGTTTGATTATTCTTGAAATTTTATTTGTAGAGAATTTTTCCTAAACTTTTTTCTGAAAAACAAACCAAACAAGGCCATAGAATTTTATGAAACTTTTAGTTTTTTTCACTAAGGGGTTGTTTGGGATGTTCTAAATAAGTGCACTTTTTAACTTTTTATAAAATATGGGTTGGGTTTGAAGTGATGTAATAGAGAAGTGATGTGACTTAAATAAGATGATGTGACTTAAATAAGATAATGACTTTTTAACTTTTTTTTGAAGATGCCAAACTCAACCTAAAGATTAAAAAAAAAAAAAAAAAAAAACGCATTAAAAAGTCAATCCCCAAACACCCATAAGAGAGTGATTTGGGTTGTGATTGACTTGTATCGAACACTAATAGTGTTCACGGGTCGATCCAGCTTGGGTTCACCCTTAAGCCACTAACCAAATCAAAGATTGGGAAATTGGTCACACACCTTTTTCCACCACAGAACAATACACAATCGCTAGAAGGGATTTGGTAGATCTAAGAGATTAAGATGAGGGTTGTGGGTTCGATGGAGTAGATTTAAGAGTTTTAAGTTCAATTAGATAGATCTGAGAGACAAAGTTGAAAGTTTTGGGTTCGATGGAATAGAACTGAGAGTTTTTGGTTCAATGGAGCAAATTTCAGAGATAAAGATGAAAGTTTTGGATTTATTTGGGTAGATTTGAGAGAAAGAGTGTGGCTAGGAGAGAGTGAGGAAGACAATCGACTAAGGAGAAAAGAGAAAAGAAAAGAGTAAAAGAGAGAAACAAATGAAATGGCAAAAGAGAGTGAGGAAGACGAGTGACTGAGAAAGAAGAAAAGAGAAAAGGCTAAAAGAGAAAAACAAATGAGAGGGTGAAAGCAAGTGATGGAGACTAGAGGGTTGTATGAGAGGGTTCAAGAACGTCGTTGGAAGATTCGAAGATCTTCGAAGATCCTTGAAGAACAACTTCGAATTCTCTAGAAGATGATGAGAGGCATAGATTCTTCAATAGTCTCAACTTAAGAACACAAGAGTAAAGGAGATGATGGAGATAAGAGATTGGGTGAAGAAGAAGACAAAGTAGCTAGAGAGAGAATAATGACAAGGCTCTCCCATGGATCTCCCACTTTCACTCTCAAGGTTGATAATGGAGAAGGGAAATTAATTCTTTTCCAAGAATTTTCTCTCAAAAATCCATCTCTTGTAAAGCTATGGGTGGGTGCTATTTATAGGTATCTCATGATGTAGGATGGAGCCCATGTGCAAGGCACATAGGGAATATTCTCTCTAACCATCTTGTCCGAGAAGGTGACCTCTCCAAGGATGAGGAAAACCCCGAAGAGGAGATCAACCTCTCGGCGAACCCTTCTTCTTAGCCACACTTAACCAATGATCCCCAATCATTCCAAAAGGTCAGGGGTAGTCCCAAAGGACGCCTTGTCGTATAAGGGTTAGGGGTAGTTCAAGAGAACGCCCTGCCGCAAACATTGCCGAGTCTCAAGGACCCCCTAGATTGTGCCACCTCGACCCGGGTATAGGCTAATTTAACCGAAGAGTGAATTTATCTCCACTCACCGTCCTCGGGATCGGGTCCTTTGTTCGAACTCCATTACGTCCATGGTTCTGGTGCATAGATCCCGGAAAGCTCCAAGTCCACAAGTGTTTTGGGACTCATTAATGGAGTGGCTTCTAGATTGTGTTTGAATCCGTTCGAAGCTAAGTTTTTCGGATCTCTAGGTTCGTGGATCCGAACCCTTTCGAGTCCGAGCCTGAGTAAGTCTCTAAATTCGTGAATTTGAACCCTTTCGAGACTTAGAGCGATTTGGCTCGTTTAATGGCGATAAATCCGGGCTCACCAATCTTAAATTTGTGATAAATTCAGACCTACCAATCTTAGATTATTAGGCCTAATTAATTTGATGGGCCCAATTAGCTCATCTTACGAGGGTTGAATGGAAGGGAAAGATGAAAGGGTGAGAGAAAGAGACTTTATTAGACTAGATGAACCTGAAATGGAAGAGATAAGTCTTGAAATAATGAAATCTAGCAAGCTATTCAAACGGCAACACGTGGAAACTAATAATGATTTCATGAAAATATTCTTCATGAATAATTATGAAAAAATTCTACATGAATAATTAATGTTGCGTTTGGTAGAATTTTATAAATATAATTTGAGAATATGAGTTGTATTTTAAGTTTGTGAGCTGTGGAATTATAATTTGAGTGTAGAAAATTTGTTTGGTTATGATTTTTGAATAGAGTGTTGAATTGAATGTGGAATTGAATTTTGAAAGTTTAATTTGACATGTGAAGCAAGAAAATTTGTTTAGTTATGAGTTTTGAAAAGAATTTTTAAAATTTAATTCAAATTGTTATAACTCATAACAAAACACACTACTTTCACACTATTAAAAATTCTGATCAACACTCATAACTAAACTTTTTTTAAAATTCAATTAAAAAAATTTATTATTAACAGAAAATAACATTAATCAATTTTTTAATTGAAAATACTACAAAGGAAATATTTTTTTTTCAAAATAAATATTCAAAAAATTTAAATCATAAATATTTAAATAATTTAAATAATTTAAAAAATTTAATAAGTAAAAAATTAAAATAAATATTCAGCAAATTTAAATAATTTAAATAATTTAAAATGTTAATATTTTAAATTTAAAAACAATTCTACACTCAAATAGTAACCAAACACATAAAACAAAACTCAATTAAGAAATTATTTTTAAAACTCATGACTAAACACATAACTCGAAACTCCATACTACTTTCACAACTCTACATTCAAATCGTAACCAAATACATAACAAAAAAATTAAAATATTTAAAAATATTTTTATAAAATAGAGTTTGAATTTATTTTTATAAAATATTTTAAAATTTAAAAAATTAAAATCGTAATATTTTGAAATTAAAATATTTAAAAATATTCAAAAAATTAAAAAATTAAAAAAATCGTAACATGTTTAAATATTAAAATATTTAAAATCTTAACAAAATTAAAATATTGATTTGAATTGAGTTTTGAAAAGAGTTTTGAATTATGTGTTTAGTTATGAGTTTTGAAAAGTAATGATTATGTTTTGAATGGAATTTTGAGAAATGGGTGTAGAATTATGATTTAAAAACTCAAAACAAACAAAACATTCAAATTAATGAGTGAAACTATAATTTGAGAGGCCTTCCAAATGGAGCCTAAATAAGTGAACATTGTCCTATTTAGATTTGGGTACTTTCTTGTTTGGCATATATTAAAAAAGTCAAAAAATTACTATTCTATTTAAATCACATCATCTTATTTAAATCACATCACCTTTTTACCACATCATTTCAAATTCAACCCATATTTCATAAAAAGTCAAAAAATACACTTATTTAGAACATCATAAACAACTCGTTTTAGTTTGTTCAAATCTTCCGCTTGATTTTAGGCCTTGTTTGGAGTGTTCTAAAACAGTTAAAAATGTACTATTCTATTTAAATCACATCATCTCATTTAAGTTATATCATCTCTTTATCACACGCTTCATACCCAACCTATATTTCCTAAAAATTCAAAAACACCATTTATTTAGATCATCCCAAACCACACCTTAGTCTAATCAATAAGGTCAATTGAGTTGTTAGATCAAATATATGCACGTAACTAGCATGCATGTTATTTTTTATTGACAAATTTGCCCCTCAACATGACACCATCTTCCTCTCTCCAAGTAGTCTTTGATTATCAACGGTCTACAGGGTAGCCCACATCAAAGTGGAGGCTTTTAAGGAAAAAAAATATTCTAATTAATTTGATTATCAATGCATTTGGTAATTTTTTGAGTAAATTGAGAAGACTCCCTAAACTTATGTCTTCATATACTTACTTTCTTAATTTATTTTTTGTTTTTAATATGGTGTTTTTAGTTAGATGTCTAACAAAACCTCAGCCTCAGTTCATATTTTACGGTATTTTTATTCATAAATTTGATAAAAATTTGAAAAAAGAAAGTTCCTTAAAATATAAATAAAATATGATTATATTTCACAATTTTTTTATTTTTTCTTTTCAAATTTTTATAAAAATTTATGAACTAAATACAAAATTAAGACAAATAAAAATTAAATACATTGAGAAATCTCTCCTGCAAAAAATTAGAAAAAAAAATTTGACTAATTGAATTAGTTTAGTGGATGTGGATCAAACAGCCCCATAGAAGGGTAATAAGACATTGTTTTGGGAACTAACCATTTTAACGGATTTTTAGTTTAAGGTTCATAATATTATGATCTTATAAGATAATAAAGGATATGTAATATTTTCATAATAATTGAATTCTCTCAATATTTTGAAAGATAAATATTAACACAATTTTTTTTTTCAGCTCTTCAAAGAGAAATTTTAACTCATTATAGATAAATTTAAAATTTCTTTGTGACGAGTTTAAATTTTTTTAATAATATTATTAAGGAATCTTAATTAATAAAAAAAAAAATATTAGACTTTTCATATTATCAAAAGTTGGAGAATGATAATAGATAACAAAAATTATTTAAGAACCACAAAAAAATTTATAATTATAACCATACGTGAATTTTTTATATATATTTTTTTTAGAGGGGAACCATACGTGAATTTAAAAGTGTAAATATCCAACATTCCTCGAAGATAAATAGCCATTTTACTGAAGAATATTTGGTTTAATGAGGAATGCTGGGTGGTATTCCTGTTTGTTGAAAATGCCGTGGAATCGACTTTTCGATGTAACTAAAATGTAAACAGTAATGATAGGCTCCTACAAAACACAATTCTTATAATTTTTAAAATATTTAAACTATTCATATCACTGTCAGATATAATTTTCCAAAAAAATTCAAATACATCAATGATTAATACATGGGGTCCTAAGGGTTCTCTTTTGCGGGGGTCCCATATATTTTGTAAATGCAAAATGCTATGGAATTTAAATTTTAGATTTTGTTAAGGAGACGACAATTTTAGAACAGGGAGACTTTGGATTTGTTTTGAAAAGTTGATTAAAAATAATTTTTTTGACTTTTTAAAAAATATATATGAAAAAATAGAGAGATAATATGACCCAAAATAGGTTAAAAAGTTAACTTTTAATAAAAATAAAAATAAATTAATATGATAATTAAAATTTATTATTTTAATTAATTTGATTAAATAAAAAGACAGTCTAATTTTAAAATCATTTTTATTATTTACTTTACAAACACATATTGTTGGATAAAAATTTACAGAGAAATTTATCATAGATAAATTTGATTTTTTTTGTTGTTGTAATTAACTGAAATTTCTTTAATAATATTATTGAGGGACTTTAACTAGTAAGAAAAATCATATTGAACCTCTCTTACTATCGAAAGTTAGAAAAAAATATTTCACTAATTTTCTTTTTTCTTTTTTTAAATTATAATTATTATTCTTTTGTTTAAAGATAAATAAATATAAGGATAAATTATACAAATGGTCAATGTATTTTACACGATATGTTAATTTGAACTTTATTGTTTCAATTTGTTTGATTTTGTCCCTAAATTTAACGGATTATGTCATATTAGTCTAATAAATAACGGTGGTTATGTTTGGTGGATAGAAAGCCATCATGTGCTTAAATGATGTGTCAATTTAATCTAGAGTCGTGATAGAGGCCTCGAATTTGGCTCGAATGAACCAGAGGGGAGGGGAAGAAGGGAGAGAGGGGGAGGGGAGGGGAGGGGAAGAAGGGGGAGGGGAGGGGAAGAAGAGAGAGCCGCTGGTGGGCCGGACTGGAGGGGGCCATAATCACCGGGGGAGGAGGAGGTAGAGGAGGAGGAGGAGGAGGAGGAGGCGGCGGAGGCGGGCCGGAGGTGAAGGCGACGGCGGTGCAGCTGCTGCGACGAGCTGGATCGGGCGACGATCGGACGGCTGGCGAGCTCGACGAGCTGCGACGGCGAATCCGGACCCCTCCCCTCCCCTTCCTCTCTCTCTTCTTCCCCTCCCCTCCCCTCCCCTCCCCTCCCTTTTGGTTCTGGTTCTGCGAAGAAGAAGAAAAAAAAAAAAAAAAGGGATTCGAGGCAAATTCGAGGCCTCAACCATTTTCCTTTAATCTATATAGTTTACACGATGTGTCAATTTGGTCTATATCAAAATTGAGTAAATTAAAATAATAGAGACCAAATTATACATCGTTGATAGGGATCAAATTGACAGACCGTTTGATTTTTCGTCCACCAAACCTAACAGTTATTATTTATTGGACTAATATGACACAATCTGTTAAATTCATGACAAATTCAACGAATTGAAATTATAGAGATTAAATTGACATATCGGGCAAACTATAACAACTATTTATATAATTTATTCTAAATATAATTATATAGTTATAATGAATGATCTATAAATATTGTACAAGTATCCGAATTTTCCAGAAAAACAAACAGAAAACGATAAAAAAGAAAAGGAAAAAGAAGAAGAAGAAATGGTCTCTAAAGAAAGGCATCTGAAACACTCCTCTCATGATGAAGAAGATGATGATGAGGCCTTTGCATATGCTTTGCAATTGTCTACCTGTCACATCTTTCCCACCGCCTTGAACGCGGCGGTGGAGCTCAAGCTGTTCGACATAGTCGCCAGAGCAGGCACTGTTATCTCGGCGGCGGAGATAACTTCTCGGCTAGTACTGGTGGCGGAGGCGAACCCAGATGCGGCGGCAATGCTGGACCGTTTGCTGAGTCTGCTGGTGAGCCACTCTCTTCTCACTTGCTCTGCTCATACACTTGAAGATGGGTCGAGTGAGAGACTCTATGGACTCGCACTTGCTGGTAAATATTTTGTTGAAAACGATGAAGAAAAGGGTTCCTTGGCTCCAATGGTCCCTCTCGCCTTCCACCGAGCCACCTTTGGAATCATGTAAGTCATCCCCTAACTCGATCTAATATGATTTGATAGTTTTTAAAAATCAGATCGTGGGTGAATTGAAAAGTAGATCACATAAATGGTTTATCTGTTGAATTGTCGGATTGAATATGAATTAAATCGTAACGTTATAATTATTTTATAAATATTTTTATAATTTAAAAATAAATAAAATATATTTATTTAAAATATTTTTATATTTTACTATATGTATATATATTTATCAAATTTTTATGTTTATATATATTTTTTATATTAGTATTATTTGTAAAAATATTAATTATAAATGTGTTTAACAATGAGCCATGTATATACTAACAAGCATGGACGGATCCAAGATTGAGACTTTAGAAGGGTTATTTTATAGTTTGAAAAATTGGGTGCTACTCTATATAATTTTGAAATTATCAAAAAAAAAATTTGAGGGTGTGAACTCTTATAATTTTAAATTATTTTAAAATTTATAGTATAATATATGATATTTTTAAATTTTTGGGGGTGCGGCCGCTCCCCAAGATCCATCATTGCTAACAAGCAGTCATAGTGGCATAATAGAAATGCTTGCTAGAGCTTGAGATGCTAAGTTCAACTCCTTGTTGTATCAAATTTTTTTATTGTTGGACCATATATAGCAAATTTGTCCGATTTGCTTCAACCCGTTCCAGTTCAATCAGGTTACCGATTTAACCGCAGGTTTGGCTCGTTTAAAATAGGTTGCTTTTCAAGCTAGTCCAGAGAACGTTGGATCGGTCGACAGTTCAACTGGAGCCTCCCAATTTACCCGAATATTTACCAATTGTCTACATGGCAGCCCACATCAAAGTGGAGGCTTTTAAGGAAAAAAAAAAATTCCAATTAATTTGGTTATCAATGCATTTGGTAAATTTTTGAGTAAATTGAGAAGACTTCCCAAACTTATGTCTTCAGGGATAATTATTCAGTAATCTCAGAGTATAGATATGTGATATTCTGTAGCATTGTGATTGGTGAAGAAGGTGGATATGTGGGGTATTGTGTTGGCTTGGGAAACATGAGGGGACATATTGAATGATAATTGATTAAGGAGTATAGACACGTAATTCTTTAGAAACATTGAATAATTTCCCAGTCTTTTGATACATACTTTCTTAATTTGTTTTTGTTTTTAATATGGTGTTTTTAGTTAGATGTCTAACCAAACCTCAGCCTCAGTTTCGTATTTTATGCTGTTTTTATACATAAATTTGATAAAAAATTGAAAAGAGAAAAGATTAAGTTTGTTAAAATACAATTATATGTCACAAATTTTTAATTTTTTCTTTTCAATTTTTTTATACAAATTTATGAACTAAACACAAAATCAAGATAAATAAAAATTAAATACATTTAGAAATCTCTCCTGCAAAAAATTAGAAGGAATTTTTTTTTTTTTTTTTGACTAATTGAATTAGCTTAGTGGATGTGGATCAAACAGCCCCATAGAAGGGTAATAAGACATCGTTTTGGGAACTAACTATTTTAAGGAGTTTTTAGTTTAAGGTTCATAATGTTATGATCTTATAAGATAATAAAGGATATGTAATATTTTCATAATAGTTGAACCCTCTCAATATTTTCAAAGAGAAATATTAACATAGAGAAATTTTTTCAGTTTTTCAATGAGAAATTTTCGCTCAATATAGATAAATTTGAAATTTTTCTGTAACGAACTGAAATTTCTTTAATAATATTTTTAAGAGATTTTAACTAATAAAAAAATATATATTAAACATCTCGTATTATCAAAAGTTGAAGAGGGATAATAGATAAAAAAATTATTTAAGAACCACAAAAAAATTTATAATTATATCTATAATGATATAATATTATAAACGTCAATTCACGTGAATTTAAAAGTGTAAATATTCAACATTACTCGAAGATAAATAGCCATTACTGAAGAATATTTGGTTTAACGAGGAATGTTTGGTGGTATTCGTGTTTGTTGAAAATGCTGTGGAATTGACTTTTCCGATGAGCCTAAAAAGGAAAATGCTATAAGATTCTGCTAAGGAGATGACAATTTTAGAATAGGGACACTCTAGGCTGTGTTGAAAGTTGATTAAAAATTAATTTTTTAATTATTTTTAAAAAAAATATGTAAGAAATTAAAGAGATAATACGATAGAAAAATATATTAAAAATTTGTTTTGGACTTTTAAGCAGTTCCACTTCAAAACTTTTGAATAATTTATTTTGTCAGAGTATGCTTGTAAAATATTTTTTAAATAAAAATAAAAATAAATTAATATGATAATTAAAATTTATTATTTTAATTAGTTTGATTAAATAAAAAGGCAGTCTAATTTTAAAATCATTTTTATTATTTACTTTACAAACAAATATTGTTGGATAAAAATTTACAGAGAAATTTATCATAGAGAAATTTGAATTTTTTTTTGTGATGAATTGAAATTTCTTTAATAATGTTATTGAGAGACCTTAACTAATAAGAAAAATCATATTAAACCTCTCTTATTATCAAAAGTTAGAAAAAAATATTTCACTAATTTTTTTTATTTAAAATTATAATTATTATTCTTTTGTTTAAAGATAAATAAATATAAGGATAAATTATACAAATGATCCATGTAGTTTACATAATATGTCAATTTGGTCTTTATTGTTTCAATTTGCTTGATTTTGCTCTTTAATTTAACGGATTGTGTTATATTAGTCTAATTAATAATGGTGGTTAGGTTTGGTGGACAGAAAGCCGTCACATGTTTAAACGATGTGTCAATTTGATCCCTATAGTTTACACGATGTTTCAATTTGGTCTATGTTAAAATCGAGCAAATTAAAACAACAGAAATCAAATTAATACATCATGTAACTATAGATATCAAATTAACACATTGTTTGACTTTTTGTCTACCAAATCTAACCGCCGTTATTTATTGGACTAATATGACACAATCCGTTAAATTCAAGAGCAAACTTCAATGAATTGAAATAATAAGGACTAAATTAATATATCGTATAAATTATAAAAACTATTTGCATAATTCACCCTAAATATAATTATATAATTTTAATGAATGATCTATAAATACTGTACAGGTATCCGAATTTTCCGGAAAAACAAACAGAAAACAAAAAAAAGAAAAAAAGAAAAAGAAGAAAGAATGGTCTCCAAAGAAAGCTGTAACGCCCTCAAAATAATACATAGAATCCCATATTATTGACATGCGTAGACATAAGTAAACGAAACTTAATTCCATTCATCAGAGTGTTCCTTACAAATGTATTACATGTTGACAACAAAAGTAAATGCCCAATGGGCTTACAACTTTCCAAGCCAACACTTGGTTATAAAAAGGAGTACTAACTCATACACATTAAGCCCTTAGCTTGAGATTACATGTAATACACAAAAGGATAAACAACCAAAAAGAGCTTTCAACTTCCAAAACCTTCCAAGCTATGTTCTTGGAGGTGGTATGTCACCTGAACCTGAAAATGATGTCTCATATAGGGTAAGCCAAAGCCCAATAGCGATATACTAAATCAAATATAAACAATGACTAAAACATTAGCATTTGATAGGTGGTCAACACTTATGAACCAAATTCTATTAAAATACAGTTCCATGACAATCATGTCCATGTTACATTCCACTTTCCTTTACTTATCCAAATTATTTCATAAACATGGCTCAGAACCTGACCAAACAATTAAATGGGAATACACTTCATGTTAAGACATTTCCTTTATTCACAATTCAAATGAGTCCATGACTCACAATTAAAACACTTCCAATATCTCAAATTAATACACACATTTGCTGCATTAACACTTCAAGTGATACACATATTTCCTGTATCAATGGAGTCCATCCCCTATCTCTTCCCAAACGGGTTTGAGAGTCCATCCTCTATCTCCTCCCAAACCATAGAGTACATCCCCTATCTCCTCCCAAACAATATGCATATACAATGTATTAAACATTTGTCATATACAACAATCAATCAATACACGTATTTGCTGTATTAATTCAACCGTCATATTCAATGACTTAACCAATGCGATTAGTTTCAGTTTTCCCTAATCAACATACGATGTCTACAATAATCAAGACTATCCTCCACCGATAGGCCAAAGCAGATATTTCTAAACAGAACATAAATGTATCAACAGATATAATATTCACATTTTCATAGGGGTGTGATAAATTAATCCAACTACACCATTAAATCCCATAACTTCTCAATTTTATGATTCTCAACTCAATTTCTCATTTCCCCAAAATTAATTATACAAATTAATTATTCAATACAATTAGGGCATTCTCCTCCTTTTACCAACAATAGCCCTAAGGATCATTTTTCACCCACAATCCATAAACAACCTCTATTTCAAGTCTATAACATAAATATGACTCAAACATGAAAAACCCCTCTTTTAGAAATTACAAAACAAACCCTAACTTTCTCAATATCACCCAACATTACCAACTAGTCAAAATGACCAAAATTAAAGACAAAACTCATAAGATGGAGTAGGGTATCACCACCTCGAAATTAGAAGCTCAAAGGAGAAGATGACCAAAATCCAAAGTGCTCCAAATCCAAGATTTTTCAGATTAAAACGTAGCCCACACAACTCTCTATCTTTCTCACAAAGAGATTAGGCTAGAAACTCACTACAAGTAGATCAATACCTAGAGAGAAGGTGCGTAGAGAGAGAGAGCTCGGATCTAGGGTTTGTTTAAAGAAAAGAGATGAAAAAGTGAAGTATTTCCCGCTGCTGCGATCTGATATAACACAGGCTCGCTCGAGCGAAGAAGTGGTCGCTCGAGCGACCAGACACAAAGAATATTCGCTCGAGCGTAGAAAACCTCGCTCGAGCCAACAATCCAAACCTTCAGGTCTGCAACCCAGAAGCACGCTCGAGCGATAGAATGCTCGCTCGAGCGAAGAAACCCAAAATATAGGCCTCGCTCGCTCGAGCGAAGGAAAGCTTGCTCGAGCCAAGAATCAAGACCATCAGGTCAAAAGAGACGCAGACGCAAGCTCGAGCGCAGGACTCCTCGCTCGAGCCACCAAACACAAAACTCAACTCTCGCTCGAGCGAAGGATCTAAAACAAGGAGCTCGCTCGAGCGACAAAAGCCTCGCTCGAGCGAAGAACCAAAAATCTGGGCAGCAACTATTTGCTCCCGAATACACCCAACCTGTAACAATCCTGCCCAAAGCATCCTATAACTCAAATACAAAGTATTGGAAGACGGAAACAAGATATATACAACAAACAACATCCACGGAACCAAGTCCGGATTACACTAATCAGTGGAGGGAAAATCGGAATCGCTATAAAAGCCATCTGAAACACTCCTCTCATTATGAAGAAGATGATGATGAGGCCTTTGCATATGCTTTGCAATTGTCTACCTGTCACATCTTTTGCAATTGTCTACCTTGCAATTGTCTATTGTTCGACATAGTCGCCGGAGCAGGCACTGTTATCTTGGCGGCGGAGATAACGTCTCGTCTAGTATCGATGGCGGAGGCGAACCCAGATGCGGCGGCGATGCTGGACCGCTTGCTGAGTCTGCTGGTGAGCCACTCTCTTCTCACTTGCTCTGCTCATACACTTGAAGATGGGTTGAGTGAGAGACTTTATGGACTCGCACCTGCTGGTAAATATTTTGTTGAAAACGATGAAGAAAAGGGTTCCTTGGCTCCAATGGTCCCTCTCGCCTTCTACCGAGCCACCTTTGGAATCATGTAAGTCATCCCCTAACTCGATCTAATATGATTTGATAGTTTTTAAAAATCGGATCGTGGGTGAATTGAAAAATAGATCAGATAAACGGTTATTTGTTCAACTGTCGGCTTAAATATAAATTAAGAATAATACTAGGGATAAGAATCATGAAAAAAAAATCATGAAATGTATGATGAAATTTTTTTATTTTTTGATTAGTGTGTGATGTTTTATTCTATATATAATGCAAAGGTGAAGAATCTTTCATGATATTTTTTTTCATGATCTCTAGCATTAATCATTAATTAAATCTTAATGTCATAATTGTTTTATAAATATTTTTATAATTTAATATATATATTTATTAAATCTTTATGTTTATATATATTTTTTATATTAATATTATTTATAAAATATTAATTATAAATGTGTTTAAGAATGAGCCATGTATGTACTAACAAGGAGCCATAGTGGTATAATAGAAATTCCTACTCTTAAGAGCTTGAGCTGCTAAGTTCAAGTCTTTGTTGTATCAATTTTTTTATTATTGGACCATATATAGTAAACCTGTCTGGTTTGCTTCAACTCGTTCCAGTTCAATTGGGTTACCAATTTAATTGCGAGTTTGGCCGGTTTAAAATAGGCTGCTTTTAAGCTAGTCCAGATTTGAGGGTTGATCTGCACCAGAACTTGGATCGGTCGACTGTTTAATTGGTCAAATTAGCCAGTTTTATCCGGTTTTCAAAACATTGGTTGGGTCTATGACGATGATTTCGAGTTTTTTTATTGTGTTTTATATTTTATATTCTAGACGCATGTGAAAAATAAAATATTTGTAGATAAATAAAAAAAATAATAGATTAAAAAATTAGAAAATATATATATTTTTGTATTTGGTGATTTTTAAAATATTTTTTTTTATAAATATGTTACTTTTTAAGTATATCTATATTATGTGAATCTAAAAGGGGAATTTTTTTTTTTGATTGAAATATTTAAAAAAATTTGCTACTAAAAACAATAATGCAAGAAAAATTAAAAAACTCAAAACCAATTACCTATTTTTTTTTTAAATTCAAAATGCAAAATGTGTAACAGTGATATTTTTAAAAATATAAAAAAATTTGATGATAAAATCAAAAATTCTCACATCTCTTTATTTATTCTATGTAAAATAAAAAAATATAGATCATTAAACTACATAAAATGTACAGTGTTTATCAAATGATTGAACTTTATATGACTTGGATCCATATTGGTTAAAAATTAACTTTTTAATTTTTTAATTTTTTTTATGTATAAAAAATATATAAAATAATATGACTAAAAATAAATTAAAAAACTAAAAACTAACTTTTTAACTAATTTTTCAAATTGCCCCTCTGTTTAATATTTCGGAAAGCCTATCTCAAGAAAACCTTTTTCAAATTTCACGAATATTCTAATTGTGTGGTGGAGATACTTCATATGACTTGGACCATATATTTAATATTTCGGAAAGTCTATGTCAAGAGAACTTCTTGAAATTTCACACATATTAAATAATTATAATGAATGATCTATAAATACTGTACAAGTATCCGAATTTTTCGGAAAAACAAACAGAAAACAAAAAGGAAAAAGAAAAAGAAGAAAGAATGGTCTCCAAAGAAAGCCATCTGAAACACTCCTCTCATTATGAAGAAGATGATGATGAGGCCTTTGCATATGCTTTGCAATTGTCTACCTGTCACATCTTTTCCACCGCCTTGAACGCGGCAGTGGAGCTCAAGCTGTTCGACATAGTCGCTAGAGCAGGCACTGTTATCTCGGCGGTGGAGATAACGTCTCGTCTAGTACCGACGGCGGAGGCGAACCCAGATGCGGCGGCGATGTTAGACCGCTTGCTGAGTCTGCTGGTGAGCCACTCTCTTCTCACTTGCTCTGCTCATACACTTGAAGATGGGTCGAGTGAGAGACTCTATGGACTCGCATCTGCTGGTAAATATTTTGTTGAAAACGATGAAGAAAAGGGTTCCTTGGCTCCAATGGTCCCTCTCGCCTTCCACCAAGCCACCTTTGGAATCATGTAAGTCATCCCCTAACTCGATCTAATATGATTTGATAGTTTTTAAAAATTGGATCGTGGGTGAATTGAAAAGTAGATCACATAAACGGATTATTTGTTGAATTGTCGGATTGAATATGAATTAAATCGTAACGTTATAATTATTTTATAAATATTTTTATAATTTAAAAATAAATAAAATATATTTATTTAAAATATTTTTATATTTTAATATATGTATATATATTTATCAAATTTTTATGTTTATATATATTTTTTATATTAGTATTATTTGTAAAAATATTAATTATAAATGTGTTTAACAATGAGCCATGTATATACAAGCATGGACGGATCCAAGATTGAGACTTTAGGAGGGTTATTTTATAGTTTAAAAAATTGGGTGCTACTCTATATAATTTTGAAATTATCAAAAAAAAATTTGAGGGTGCGAACTCTTATAATTTTAAATTATTTTAAAATTTATAGTATAATATATGATATTTTTAAATTTTTGAGGGTATGGCCGCTCCCCCAAGATCCATCATTGCTAACAAGGAGTCATAGTGGCATAATAGAAATGCTTGCTCTTAAGAGCTTGAGATGCTAAGTTCAACTCCTTGTTGTATCAAATTTTTTTATTGTTGGACCATATATAGCAAATTTGTCCGATTTGCTTCAACCCGTTCCAGTTCAATCAGGTTACCGATTTAACCGCGGGTTTGGCTGGTTTAAAATAGGTTGCTTTTCAAGCTAGTCCAGATTTGAGGGTTGATTCGCACTGAACGTTGGATCGGTCGACAGTTCAACTGGTCAAATCGGCTGGGTCGGTTCGATTTTCAAAACATTGTTTGGCTCTATAACGATGATTTTGAGTTTTTTATTTTTTATTTTATTTGTGAAAAATAAAATATTTGTAGATAAATAAAAAAAATCAATAGATAAAAAAAAAAGAAAAAATATATATTTTTGTATTTGGTGATTTTTAAAATATTTTTTTTTATAAATATATTACTTTTTAAGTATATCTATATTCTGTGAATCTAAAAGGGGAAATTTTTTTTTGATTGAAATATTTAAAAAAAATTACTACTAAAAACAATAATGCAAGAAAAATTTAAAAACTAAAAATTATATTTAAAACTCAAAACCAATTACCTATTTTTTTTTTATTCAAAATGAAAAATGTATAACAGTGATATTTTTAAAAATATAAAAAATTTTGATGATAAAATCAAAATTTCTCACATCTCTTTATTTATTATGTAAAATAAAAAAATATAGATCATTAAACTACATAAAATGTACAGTATTTATCAAATGATTGAAGTTTATATGACTTGAAAAAGTTGTTTTTTTGATTTTTTTTAAATTTTTTTATATGTAAAAAATATAAAAAATAATATAATTTAAAATAAATTAAAAAACTAAAAATTAACTTTTAGCTCGCCCCTATTTTAATATTTCGGAAAGCCTATCTCGGGAAAACCTCATTCAAATTTCGCGCATATTCTAATTGTGTGGTGGAGATACTTCATTTGACTTGGACCCATATCGTTTGCCTTCATATTCTAATTGCGTGGTGGAGATACTTCATTTGACTTGGACCCATATCATTTGACTTGGACCTATATATACTGAGTCATGATAGAAACCCCCTCTAATCACCATCCCATAATTTCCACACACACGTGACGGGTGATGATTGGAGGAGTAGGAAAAAAAGAAAAAAGAAAAAGAAAATGTAACTAATGAGAGAGAGAGAGGGAGTCAAAGGAAGTGGGAGGAAAAGGAGGCATAAAACATTTTTGATATAATATTTCGGAAAGTCTAAGTCAAGAAAACTTTTTGAAATTTCACACATTATAATTGTGTGATGCAGATTAAGTTAGTATTATATGCATTTATATATAAAATAAATTTCAATTATTGATTGATGATTCGGGACAAAATTCTAAATTTGGAGTATTACTGTTAATATTTAAAGGCATACGATGCTCTCTTTTTGTTCAAAAATGCTTTTTACTATTGAATCATATTTTGCTAAGATTTATATACATCAAAATTTGGCATAATTTAGGTCTCGTTTGGGAACCCTCCATTTTAGTTAAAAAGTCAAAAAATTATTAAATTAGCCAAAAAATCAACAGCTCATACCAAAAAGTCAAAGATTCTCTTTTCTCTCTACTTTTTCCACATCTTTTCGTAAAAAGTCATCCCAAACATACTATTTTTTTTAGTTCATATTTTAGCCAAATAGTCAAAAAATTATTAAATTAGTCTATTCCCAAACGAGGCCTTAGTAGTTGTGGGTGTTTTAAGATCATGAATACATTGTACGTAGGAATAGAGAATCTTTAGCCATATTGTAACAACTGGAGACAAGCCACATAAAATGATATTTGCTAGTGAAAATATTTCACTCATGTTGAATCCTACTTGGATAATTTGAATTGTTTATTACAAAAATAAAACAAATGATTTGAATTATCAAAACAAATCCGAAGTGAGTCTAAAATGAACTAGACTGAACTGACTGTCTAATTAGATATTTCAACTTGAGAGGATCTAATATCAATTTTTTAAATTCATATGAATTTGTAGGCCCCACTTGAAGGATGCAATCCTAGAAGGTGGGAACCAGTTTAAGAAAGTGCATGGGATGACTATATTCCAATACATGGACGTTGATCCAACATTGAAGCAGGTTTTCAACAGGTCCATGGCTACCAAAACCTCTGTAGATATGAAGAAAATTCTTGAAACATACAAAGGGTTTGAAGGGCTAACCTCATTGGTTGACGTGGGTGGTGGGATTGGGACTACCCTTACTGTGGTCGTATCCAAGTACCCTTCCATTAAGGGCATTAACTTTGATTTGCCTTGGGTAATTAAGAGTGCTCCATCTTATCCTGGTACTATACTAATCATACTCTAAGGCCATGTTTGTTTGGGTGGACATAAGCTTGGGATTGGACTAATAGTCTAATAAAATTATTAATCCGATGTTTGGTTAAACAATTAAAGTACGGACTAATTATTTTAAACTTGACTATTAGTTAAGATAGGATACATAATCCAACGAATTCGTAATCCTAGGACTATTAGTCATGGGAATGCTAATCCAGTCCGCCCAAACAAACATAGCCTAATTGTTTCTTTTTTTTTTTTTTTGACTATTTTAATCTCTCTCCAAATGGGGGCTTATTTTTTAAATCCAATTGTTAAAAGTGAGAAACCATATAATATGTTTATTTTTTACTACAAGAGATTAAGGTTTTGAAGACAAAAATTTAAAGACAAAAATATTTTTGTAGCTAAAAGTGTTATTATTTTTATTTTTAGCAACAAAATTGGACATTTAGTGATCAATTACTGACCTTTTGGGACCAAAGTTTTGTCTCAAAAAATAAATCTTTTTGCAACCAAGTTATTTTGTTCTTGAAAATACATTTATGAGCAACATTTTCAAAATTTTGTTCCTAAAAACTCATTTTTTAACTTTTCAAGACTGCCTTCTAATAACTATTCTTGCGACAAGTGAAATTAGTTTCTAAATATATTTTTTAACAATTTTTTTTTTGGAATACAAAGATTGTGCTACTGCACACCTTTTTCGGGTGCATATTACGGATTTACTACAATGGAAAACCATTTGGAGGCACAACACTCCATACCATGTTGTGCCATTAGAAAAATATCATTTTGATAACAGAAAAGATGCACACCTAGAAATATACTTATAAATTTATCGAGAAAGTAGATGTACAGTAAAGATTGAATTTGATGTATTGTAAGTCTCTATTACCAATAAATCTAATTTTTGAGTAATTTTGTGACTAATATATATATATTTTTGAATTTGTAACATTGTTTTGTTTTCAAAAATTGACCGACTTTGATTTGACCTTTGATTTTGTCATAAATAGATCCAATCATCACTTAGGTGATAATAGTAATAATTTCATAGCATTAGGGTTAGTTTGGGATGTCCTAAAAAAGTATACTTTTTGACTTATTGGTGGGTTTGGGTTGGGTTTGATGTGTTGTGTTAGAGAGGTGATGTGATTTAAATAAGATGATGTGACTTAAATAAGATAGTGACTTTTTGACTTTTTGACTTATTTAGTACATGTCAAACTAGCCCTAAAATTACAAGAAGCATAATTTATATATATAATACACTCAATTTTAAGTATGTACTTCATGAAGTGTAAAAAAAATTAAATGCAAAAGTTCGATGACAAAATCAAACGCAATCCTTTCATATGAGCTGACCCCATCAAATCTCTGTGAACTTTGCATCTGGCATGTCATTTAATTTCTTGCTAATGAATGTAATCAAATGTTTCGCAGGTATAGAACATGCTGGAGGAGATATGCTTACAGCGATTCCAAAAGCAGATGCCATTATGATAAAGGTGCAATTCAATGAATTCGTAACACTTGAAATCTCATGACTAGGGTTTTCGATTACAAAATGATATATAAGTTTGCGTTTTAGAGTTATTTTTTAAATTTAGTAATTTGTAAAAGAGATAATTGTCTAATGATTAGAAAAAACATGAGGGAGAGAGTTTTCTTAAATATTCTAATAGACTGTTGCATCACTGCATTTGAAAAATGTGTCTAATAGACTGTTTCATCGCCGAGTTCAAATTTCGATTGATGCATATTTGAATTTTATACTTTCCATAATGATATTTGTCAATAAATTGACTGATATAATTCGATATAAAACCATATTACTGATATTGATATGTATCCCGATACTCTTACTTAAAACTATAATCATGGCTCGGCTTAGGGTTTATAGTTTATATAATAGTGACAGCAACTAATGTGTCAAGATGCATGAACACATACACACAACATGATATGAACACAATACAGACATGATGACATATTAACTTTCAAAAACTACAAAACATAACAGATGAGGGATACATAAGATATATAATTTTATATGTTCATTATATGTCATGTATATTAATATTACCTTCAAATGTAGTACAATGATATAAACATACCACTAATATATAAACTTTAAAGAAACAGGGATTAATTACGATAAATCTATATTATTTTCTAAGTTTTAAAAAAAAAAATTTATAATGTATTTTATGTGTATCTCTCTCCAAGCATCCAAACTTGTGTTTGAGTTTTAAAAAAAATATATGACCCACTTGGACGTGCATTGGACACGTGTTAAGAAGTGTCCAATAACTGTTAAATACGAAATGTACATTTTTAAAAGTGTTGGTACTTCTTAATTGACTCGTGTTTTTGTCCACAGAACGTACTCCATAATTGGAGAGATGAACAGTGTGTGAGAATTTTGAAGAATTGCGACAAAGCGTTGCCAGAAAAAGGGAAGGTGCTGATAATAGACATTGTAATGCCAGAGATTCCAGATTCAAGTGTGGGTGATAAGTATGCCACTCAACTTGACAATATCATGTTACTTCAACCCTGGAGGGAAAGAGAGGACTAAGAAAGAACTTGAAACTCTGTTCAAATCCTCTGGTTTTTCAAGTTATCAGTTCATTCCTTGCCCTGGACCTTTTTATGTCATGGAACTTTACAAATAGGGTAAATTTTATTCGTCGTCATTGTAATTTATATCATGGGTCAATTTGCCCTTATAAATAAAGACCAAAGGAGCGAATTTCATATGTAATTTGCCCCTAGAAGTGTGTCATTTGACTAGTTGTTGTTATTTTATTTTAGTTTTTGTATGTGTGTTTGTATCATATTTATATCATGAGATCTATGCATCTCCTGACAATAAATATGGCAATCAACAACTTGAATAAAAAGCATATCATTGAAATTATTTGCAGATTTATTAAATTTCATTTTCGCAGAAAATAAAATGGACTTAGCATATATTTTTTTCAATAAGCAAAATAAAATAATTTATCCATCAATGAACAGATAATAGAACACAGAACATTTATAAATGAACAATTTTTTAGACAAAATTTGTTGGTGGATCTTACTGTTAAAAGAGTTTGTCTATCTATAAAAATTACTATCTTAAATAAGGAATTAAGTAGGAAGACCATTGGAGGAAATTTCTTGTGAGAATAGTGAGATATTTGGGGATGTTCTAATGGCGTGGTGCTGGTATTGAAGTGATTGATGGTAGTCAAGTGACACTTTTGTCATTTGAGTACATTACCATTAATTACTTGGCATTGGAGTGAAAACACTTTTCAAGATCGGAAATGCTGGAGACTCCCACTGGGGGTCGACCCCCAGTGAGGTGGCAGGCCATGATTCACTGAAAACTAAAAAAAAAAAAAAAAAAAAAGCAGTTTTTTTTTTAAAGCCAATGGGAGGGCCACAAACATGACCCCCAGTGACCCCCACTGGGGGTCTGAGGCATTTTTGTTTCAAGATTTCACTTTCACACCACGCGTCCTAGTCGCACGATATACAAGAAGTCGAAGATAGTGTCGGACTTATTTGTTTGGATTCAAAATGGAGATTTTTTTTGGGAGGTAACTGCAGATTTGACCAATGAGTTAGAGCATCTTTAACGACAAGTTATTAAAGTTGTTATTATTAAATTATAATAGTGGTTCATAGAGATTTATCTTTAATGGTAAATTTTGATAATTGTTATTTTTAGTAAATATCAAAATTTGTGTCAAATATGACACAAGTTTTGATAATTGTCAAAGTTGTCAGTCATCAAAACCAACCGTTTCCTCTCTTCCTTCCTTTCTCACCATCCTTCCAGTAAACAGTTCCAAAATAGAAGCAAAATTCACCCAAAAATCCACCAAAACATAAATAAATTTTGAAGCATTTTTATTTCAAAATCAATAATAAATCAATTTGAAGCAAAAAAAAAAAAAAAAAAAATAATAATAATTTGAATTTTAGGAATTTCAAGCAATATGAATGAATCAATTTCAGCAATTTCAAGCAATGAATTTCAAAAAAAAAAAAAAATTTTTGAATTTCAGCAAGATTTCATAATCATAAAAAATACCTGCAATTTGAAAAGGAATTTGGCTTCATCAGCTTCATTTTCATGTTTGGATCATCTTCATTACAGCTTCGGGTTGATCTTCTTCGTCTTCTTTGGATGGTCTTCATTAGGGTTTGGGATTTGGATTATTTTTCAAAGAGATGAAGACTGGAGAAGAGGTTTAGAACAAAGGGAGAGATAGATTGAAGAGGGAGAGAAAGGATCATTTTGGCTAGGGTTAGGGTTTCAAAGGGTTTAGAACGGAGAGAGAGAGAGAGAGATCAAAGAGAAAGACAGTGAGAATAAGGTGAGAGATATGGGGTTGTGATGGAGAAAAGGATTGGAGAAGAGAGAATGAAATTTGGAGTTTGAGGGTTGGAGATTAGCGGTGGGTATGGTGGTGGTTCTGTTGGTTGTAGTAGTGGTGGTTCTTGTGGTTGTTGTAGTGGTTATGGTGATGAAGAAGGTGAGAAACAAAGAGAGAAGAGGGTTAGAGAAAAGATAAGGAAATTTGGGGTTTGAGGGTTGGAGATTGACAGTGGGTGTGGTGGTGGTTCCTGTGGTTGTGGTGGTGGTTGTGGTGATAAAGAAGATGAGACACAGAGGGAGAGAGTGAGTGAGGAAGAATGGAGATGTTGAGAGAGCGGGAGAGAGATGAAGATTGGTTTTGGAATGAAGAGAGAGAGCAAACTTGGGAGATGAACTGGGTAGACAGAATTAGAGGGTTCCAATGACCCAATGAATTACTCGGTGAGTCATAACTCGTAGTGTGATTCAATACGTTTAAGTTATAATTTTAAGCACATTACATTGTAACTTCAGGCACATTATGTCACAATTGAAATCAATGTGCATCATGTGCACTTTCTAGGTGCCTAGCAGAGATTGATCCATAATTACATGTTTATACACTTGTTTTTAAGTTGTAAATGTTAAAGATCTATGGAAAATCTAGGATTTGCACCAATTGCTCATATGAACAAATAAAATCAAACCAAACTAAACTTTGGGACAAATTTGATCAATTGTATAAATCCTTTTTAAGTATTCAATTTTCACTTTATACAATTATATTATCTTTCCTTTCTATTACATCTATCACTGTGAAACATCTGGGGGCAAGTTTTAATTATGTGTGATGCAAGTGACAAGAGTGACAACCGCACACAAATTTACCCTATACATCTTAGCATAAGTAACACTCACCAAACATGTTCCCCAACAATAAGGGGTAGAGGTGTAAGGTCGTGATGGAGAAAGGCTAAGAGGTTCAAGTAGCTGCGATGGTTAGGGTTTATATGAAAGGGTAGTTGTGATGGTGAGGGCTTAGGTGAAAAGGGAATGAGTTAAGATTGACAGAAGCAACAATGGGGTAATAAGGTGTAATAGTGGTAAGGATGATGAGAAATGATGGAAAGGACTAGGGTAGCGAGGATGGGTAGGAGAAGGCTTGGGAGTAACAAGGGAGGGCATGGCAGTGGTGGCTAGCAAGAAGTGCCAACCAAAGTTGAAATGGGAGAGCATAGGGAGGAAAGAACATAAAGGAAGGATAGGTTGGTCAATTCAAGGGATAAATTCCATAATTTTTTTTTTCTTCCCACCCCTATTGCGATCGAGATAAATTCCCCACTAAAATGTACTTTGTTTTCTTAAGTCCCACTAAAATATAAAGGTAAATTACCAACAAATCCTAGTAATTAGACATAATTCCCATTAAGTCCTATCAATTCGTCATTGAAAGTTAATCCTATCAACATTGTCGCTAAAAACTCATGATTAGTGACTTTTTTGTGATGATTTTTTAAATCTATTGCTAAAAACTGATAATTAATGACATTTTATGTGACAATTTTCTAAATCTATCGTTAAAAACTAACAATTAGCTACTTTTTGTGATAATTTTTTCAAATTATTGCTAAAAACTAACAATTAGTGACGCTTTTTATTTATTTATTTTTTATATTATAAAAACGCTGTTAATTATCACATGACTTATATTGGGCAATAAATCTACCTATTAAGAAATGCACGTAATTCTCTCAAAATGTAATTATCCCTTAAAATTATTCACAGAGAAAATGAAAACCATGCTTAAAATTTTCCAAAACTAGCTTCATAGATGAGATACCTTTCTAGGCCTACTAGCTATAGCATTATAGATTTGTGATAGAAACAAACATAACATATGCACCAACTTGAACTAAAATAGATAAACAAATGCAAACGGAGATTGAAACTGCACAAGTGTGTTGCCCTTTTTATGGGTGACTAAATAAGTGGGTTAAAGCTGAATGAGAGAGTTAAAACACTTGGCAATGCTCTTTTTATGCAACCATCAAAAGTTTTTGGTAGAAAGAGCAGGCACTATAACATGATTAGAAAGAGTAGGCACTATAACATGATTAGAAGATTTAAAAAGATTTGCCACAATTACTTAATGACATAATATGATGTATTAAAGTAAACCTAAAACAAAGAAGAAGAAAAATTAAATGAGCACCATTCCTAGCTTCTACCTCATTGTACTGCTACAAGTAACTAATTTCCTACTCTAAGGTTGCAGCTACCATTTGAACAAACTAAATCAATCGCCACTTACTACAAGATTCTCATCGATGGAATCTGATCCACTTCCAATTGTGTTATCTGAACTATCATCTGGAAGGAGTTGTATCCTGTCAGTATGCTTAATTATCCAATTAGTGAAATTTGGAGAGGATGCCAACTCAGTCACAGCATGTCGGGTTGATTCCTGGGTGAAATTCTCCCACTTTTTTTTTGAAAACTTCTTTCTGTTGGGTGTCCTATGGAATGTTGAATAATTTACATGAGTACCATTGTACTTTATAGAAATTTTTGGAAAGAGTGTGCATTCCCCTTTAGTGAGAACAAGAGAAGGTCTCCAGACTTCAGTATGGACAAGAGAAAAAGAGGAAACAGAAATAGAAGTACTATTATTAAAAGGTAAAGCTGTCATTTTAGCAAGTTTACAGCCTCGACACTCGTTAATTTGACTAGGAGAGACTTTACCTAACAATCCTGACTGAGCTATAGACGCAAGTGGTCAACAGACAAATGACCTAAGCGAGAATGCCATAAATAAAACTGATTCGACTGAGAATCTAACTGAAAAGATGAAAGTGCAATGGGGGAGGTAGACAGAGGAAGATGCAGGCTTTCCACCACATAGAGATCTCCAACTCTAGGGCCGGTCCCAATCTGCTTCTTGGACACCCGATCTTGCACACAATAGACAGAAGAAGAAAAGATAACATCAAAACCAGACAGTTGATGAACATAAAAAACAGAGGGAATAGTAACAGCAGACATAGTAGAGGGTAAAACAGACCCAATAGATAGGACAGACATACCAGACCCATTAGTAGTATTGATAGTAATAGGAGAGGGAGGGGGCATACAGTTTTGGAGTAAGGAAAGGTGATGAGTCATATGATGAGAGACACCAGAATCAAAAAGCCAGATAGAGGAAGGAATACCTGAAGAGGACCCAAGCTAACTTAAATGAAGCGAGGTGAGAGCAAAGGCAGATGAAGATGACTGAGAGGTGGACAGGAGATGCTGAAGCTGAGTCATCTGGGCACGCAAAGAAGCCAAGTCAGGATCAGAAGCAGGAGTAGATGCAATATAAGCAGTAGGAGGTCGAAACTGTGCCTGAGGAGGTTGAGAAGACTGAGCAAACTGACGGCCCTTCTTGGGACAGTTGTACTTCCAATGGCGTTTTTTGGTAGCAAAAAGCACACTCATCAGAGGCTAGTGGCCCATTCTTAGGCTTCGCATGGCCCTGAAGCTGATGAGGTGGTGGGGTCGACAATAGAGGAGGCTAAGTAGGAGCCAAGAAGACAGATGGAGACAGTGGCCGTCTTAAGACGGGTTTCCTTGGCTAGGAGCTCACGAACAATAGCATCCACACTGGAGAGAGGAGACCGACGAAGGATACGACTACGGATGGCCTCATACTGAGGGGATAAAGCTGCCAGAAACTGGACCAGACGACCATCTTCCTGAAATCGTAGATAATCATCTAGCACCTGGATGCTAGGAGGCTCCATCAAAACAAGCTGATCCCAGAGACTAGTCATCTCAACATAAAAGTCCTGAATAGACTTATCCCGCTGGCGAGCACCCAGAAGAGCGGTTTCCAATTGATACTGTTTGGCAAAGTTGGACTGTTGATAGACACTGAGTAAATATGCCCACACCTTAGTTGCAGTGGAATATTTAGAGAACATCATACAAATGTGATCTTCCACAAAATTGTGGAACCAAGTCAGAATTTGAGCATTATCAGAATCCCAAGCATCACATGCAGCCTCATATCCCTCTTTCTTGGGATCAGATGGTCGAGGGACTAAACTAGAAACATAAACCCATTTTTTACGGCCGACGATAAAATTTTTCATAACACTGGCCCAATATGTGTAATTGGAACCAGTTAGTCGGCAACTAATGGCATGACTTTTGTCTTCAGACATGATGAGAACTCAGAGGGGGTCAGATTGCAAATACCAGAAAACCTCAGGGACAGAGTGAAATAACTAGCAAACCAAGAATACTTAGCAATAACACCACCAAAGCTGAGAACCAGATCGCAAACCAGAAGAGGAGGGCCAGAGATGATTCGTGACTTGTCTGAGACAGAGTACAACAGCAATCGCGAACCAGAAACAAGAATCCCCGAGTTCGATGATGGTTAGAAGTAGATCACTGTAGACACCCTATTTTTGACCGTCCTCAAGACTTGGACGTCACCATTTGAACACCCGGTGATCATCCATGTTTGTGTTCGTTTGGAGTTCCCGGCGGTCTCGGCTACGCGCCTTGCCCCAGGATCTCCGAACTCGACTGTTTAGTGTCTAGTTTTGCACCAAACACTTGTGTTTTGCCTTGGAGGGGCAGGAAATGCCTTGTGAGGCATCCCCACACATCACCGGCCATGGCTAGAGGCCATCGGCTGATGTTTTGTTGCCATCGGCAATGTATATTGCCGGTCGGCATTCTTTGTTGCCGGTCGGCAGTCCATTTTGTCAAAATGGCAATTTTGAGCAGCCGACTACTGTTCATCTGCTTTTGTAGATATTTTAATACAGCTATATGGCGTTTTGTTCCCCTCCATACACGTGTATGGAGGGATGGCCTTCCTTGTTAGCTTCTTGAGTAAGCTTTACAAGATTGGCTTCTCTATAAGAGGAGCCCTCCTCTCTTGGCTTTAGGGTTGAAGATTTGTTAGAAAAGTTCAGAGGGAGCTCTGGTTCTAGGTTTTGGATTTTGTATCTATCCTATATCTATATCTCTCATTCTTTTGTATTTGTGTGTGTTTAGGCTCACTATTGCACACAAACACATAGTGTTACACCTTTTCTTAGTTTTTGAAGGACCAGAGGTCTGTTCTTGAGGTTCTTGGGTGGTTTTAAGCTCAAGGGAGCAGCTGGTCCACCATTGTTGAAGAGGTTCTACAAGGGTAAGAAACTTGCTCCTTTTTACCCCATTCTTGCATACTATTTTTGCCTATCTTAGAATTGTTTTTGAGCTTAGTGCATAATATAAAAAAGTTCTTTTTTTGGGCCCTCTAAATAGTTTGTTTAGAGTGTTTTTTGGTTTGGAGGTGTTTGACCCCTCTTAAGCCTTGAGGGGCTCCATTTTGTGCTATTTTGAGTGAGCTCCGGGACTTTGGTGTTTGGGCCTCCTCACCACTGAAATCTTGAGGGATTTCAGTGGTAAGGATGGTGCCTTGAAGTCCCAAGAAGGAGAGGGCCACCCCCTCTCCTTATTGTCCTTGAAAAGGGCTATTTCTGTCTCTTTAATGAGCACCTAGCTAAGCCTCATGTGGACCATGCCTTGGCTCTTATTTATGCTTATTTTGCCATGAAATAGCATTGTTGTATGTTGGTTTTGGTACACCATGCTTGCTTAGCATACATGCCTTGTAATGCCATTTTGTTGCCTTAACACGCCTTAGGTTGTAAACCATTGTTCTAGCATGTTTTAGGCTTGGCTTTGTGAAGCTTTTGTGCTTATTTTGCTATGTTTGAGATCTGTCCTTAGTTGTTTGGGTCGACTTTGGCATGCTTAGTATAGCCCCTTTGCATTTTTGGTTTGTTGGCCTTAAGTGTGTGAATGTATAGCATGCACCCTTGCCTTAATTTAGTGGGTTGGGACCATTTGCCATATTATTTCAGTCCCTTTAACATGCTTGTATGCTTTCCTTGGATGCCTCTTTGAAGCTTTGAAAGCTTGTCTTGCATGCTCCATGTTTTGGCCATTGTGCATACCCTTTGAATTTGAGCCACTTAGATGTCATCTAGGTGTCCCTTGGGTGTTGTCTAGGCCTGCCTTAGACTTGTTTTAAGTCCTCTTAGCCTTGTGAGACTTGGTGGACTTAGTCTCGGTTTAAGCCTCTTGGCTTGTCTTGGGTTTTGGCTTTGTTTGCATGCCTTGTTTATCTTGTTTAATTGGCTTAGCACCTTTTGTAACATGATTTTCAATGCTTACCTTGCATGCCATTAGTCCATGTTATGCCTCTTTCAAGTGTGCTTGAGGGTTGCCCCTTTTGTGCTTGAGTGTTAGCCCTTTAACATGTGCATGTGTGTATGTGTGTTTAGTCCTCACTTCACAGCATCTTGGCCACTGTTTTAGGTCTATTTAAGGCTGCCTAAATCATGTTTAAGTCCATCCTATGCTTGTTTGCATACTTACCTTGCACGTTTGCTTGCATGCTTGCATGTATACATTGCATTGTCCATGTTGCATGCTAGTTCATATGCCTAGGTTGCATTGCATCATGCATGCATGCCTTGTTCCTTGATCTAGTGATAGGAATTGGGCCCCTTTGGTTTGTTGGTTTGCATTGCATTTGACATCAAAATGTGCACACTTGGTCCCTTGGGCCATCACGCATGGAAATGCGTGATTGATGGTCCGAGAACCAAGGAGCATGTCCCTTTGAGTCACTAACATGATAAGGGACATGATTGGTGCGTATATGGCTTGAATTGCATTGCCATGCAAAGCTCTGTCCTCTGCTGCTGTCAAACAGGTTCTGCAGGAACTTTTTGCCGATCGACTGCACAGAGTGCCGACCAGCAAACAATTGGTGGCCGATGGATTCATTCTCAGCCGACGAACATCTCCTACGGCCGGTGGCCATTCTCTCCAGCCGGTGGTACTGCACAGTGCTCAGAGAGGCAACCCTGAGGCTTTGGAAGCCTTCGAAGGAATACAAGAGGGAAAACAGAGGCAACCCTGAGGCTTTGGAAGCCTTCGAAGGAATACAAGAGGGAAAACAGAGGCAGCTTGCGCATGGCAGTGCATTTCCGAGCAAGACCGAGCATGCATTGCATCAGGCTCTCCTCCCGAGGCGGTTTACTGTTTTCCCTAGATTAGTTAATTTGCTTAGCTAATTAGATGGCCTGTAATATTTAATTAGCTTGTAGGTTAATTATCTGTAATATTTATTTGGTCCCTCCGGGCGAGGGCGAATCTGTAATAAGTGTGGGTGCATGTGTGTGCATGTCTTCCAATCCCCACTTCTTTCTTCCCTTTTATTTACCCGCTTATGATGGTAGATCAGGGCATGTTTAAATTAGCATACAGTATGACTGCATGCGTGCATCCATACATTTGTCTTACATGCACCGGGCTCAGCGCATCACGCTAACTGCATTGGTATTTCAAATCTAACTTGAATACATGCATCAATTGATCGCATTTCACATGCCATGTTTAAGTTAGCCGAGCCTACTCTAATTGCATCCTGTATGTGTTGCATTAGTCAAACTTAACATGAACTAGGACCATGCATGTTTGCTAACTAGTTTATTGTTTTGGCACGGAGTACGATGTAAGTATTTTCATGCTTTAGCATACCGCATGCGTGTGAGTGCTATCATGACAGCATGCTTACCATGTGGCTAATTGCTTATGTGAGATAAACTGTTTGAATGCTTGTGGGTGAAGGTTGGATTGTCTGAGTTGGAAAAACTCGTTGAAATCCGTATTTTAGCCTACTTGCGAGTAGCAAATTCCAAAGTGTTTTTCAAGACAAACGGATATGCAATGCTTATTTCCAAATTAGGCAATCTAGTCTATACTTGTTTGCTGTGCGCATAACATAGTAATTCTAGGCTAATAACCGGAATAAGAACACATAACGTTTTCAAAATTGGATATCATGGTTAGTAGAGGCTGGTCTTCGGACCGGGCGAGAGGGGGTGCTCATAGCTGACCTTCCCCAATCGTACCCAAGTTCCCGAGCTGAGGCAACTTTGGTGATGACGGACACGTGGCCTTTGGCACTGAGTCAGGGTTTCCTAAATTTCCCCATTTAAAAAATATTTAGGTGGCGACTCTGTATCTGGCAAAGCAGTCCATGTTTGGCACTTGTTTACTAAAATCTATTTTTCTCAAAACGATTTGCTGGATTTGGACTCTTTGGTTCAGATTTAGAACCGCAAACAAAATCGAGTCCGAACTGTAGCGTGTAGCGCGGGGTCCCTCGCGGGCGTGTTACAGTTTCTGGCGACTCTGCTGGGGATTTTAGAGTGCTTGACTCGAACTCGTGATATCCTGTTTTGACTACACTTATGTGTTTCTTTGCATTGCATGTGCATTGGTGCGCCTAGGACACCGTGTTGGCCATCTGCTATTCCTGAACGGCTTGCCGGAGGCTTGTCTTTTCAGGGCATGACCATAAGGCTGACCGGTTGCGGGCTCTGCCAGTATGGGAACACAAACCCCGGTTTTACCGGGGCACCCTTTTGACCATTCGACGTAGTGCATATTCGGAATCCATAGTGACCATTCCAAGCTAGGATAGGTTGCTTACCCGATGTTTGGTTGTTTGAAACCGCTGCGTGCGTAGTGAAACCTTAGCTCTTGACAAAATAGGACAGGGAAACCCTACCCTAACATAGGGGTGTATTGGCTCTTATTTATTTGCTATGTGCTTTTAGAGTGTATCTCTACAGGGAACGCACATATCAGTTTGCGAGTTTGAGTATCAGGCCTGAGGGCACCAGTATCAGTATTTGTGAGAACCGGTTATATCTGCGGGTATCTGATTCAGTGTTTTGGGACAGTGATTTCTGGGGAACAGTGATCAGCAGTAGAGTACAGTTGTTCAGCTACATTCGTGTTTGATCCATTTGGGCTAAAATGCTGCTTGTTGTCTCTTTCAGTTCGAACAGCTGGTACAGAATAGCTAGTGTTCCCCCTTGCTGAGGCAGGACTTATGATGATGCAGAATTCGGAAGAGATCGTGGTTATGACAGCTGCATTAGATCAAGGGATCACTCTGCAAAGTGAGACCAATATTGATATGCCACATCCACCCAGGTCGCCTGTTGCGCACCCGGTCTGGGCCCCCCAGCTATACCAGGCTCGCGAGCCTACTACATTTGAACTAATGGGGATGATAGGTGATCTCTAGAGGTCTGTGGCGGACCTCGCCTACGGAATGTCAGCTTCACCTCCAGCCACACCATATGCCGGAAGTTTTGTACCCTAGGAGCCCCCGCTGTTGGGACGAATTGTGATTGAACTTAGCCAACTGGAGATGGCCTCCAGCTATGGTAATGACATATCAACATCACCCCAAACCCTCGATCAGGCTGAGGCCAGAGGAAAAGACAAAGTGAAGGCAAAATGCCGATCCTAGTGAACAACTGCTGTGGGCAGTCGAGGCTTTGAAAGCTGCGGGGATGAACAAGCAACAGATTATCTGCAGTTGTGACAAAAGCTGTGGAGGATGCTTTCCCCACTCCACCTGAGGGTAGTTCAAGTCAGTTAGAAAACCGGGATAGACCCCGTCATGCCAGAACAGTTCCTTCCATTCCCAACCCTGCACCGGGAAAGGATCAGAAAGCCAAGGTGGCGCCTGCCGACCCTTTCGCTAGCGTCTAGCAAGAGTGCTCAACCTTCAAAGTACCTGCCCCGAGGGCACAGGGTCTTCCATGCTCTTTATATGCCATTGTCCAAGGCACTTCAGATCCTGGCCGAAAGAGGGCACCTTAAACCCTTGGAGCCTCGACCTCTGCCGAAGAATCTCCCTGCTACGCACGATGCTGCTCAGTACTGCGCGTACCACCAACAAATAGGTCATGCTACCGATAATTGCTTCCGCCTCCGTCATGAGGTACAGGATTTGATTGACAACGAGGTTATCCTCCCACCCACCTTAGCCAAGTCCGTTACTACTCAGTGTAGACACCCCATTTTTGACCGACCTTAAGACTCAGATGTCACCGATTGAGCGCTTGGTGATATTGCCTACTGTGCTCGTTCAGAAGTCTCAGAGTCGCGGCCGTGCGCCCTGCCTCCGGACTTCCGAACTCTCTTTTGTGCCTTGTCTCGGTTTGCGAACCAGGCTCGGTTTTCTCTGTTTTCTTTCCTAGGGGAGGGAGTGGTCCCGTAGACTATCTCTCAGTGACCGTAGGCTACGTTTTGTGGCCGTAGGCCATTTTTTTCCCATTTCGGAGCCCGGTTCCCGGTTTTCGGAGCCGTTAGGCCGTGTGCCTCGGTTCGGGACCGCCCAACCATCTCCGATTTCTCCGGTTTTTGGCATGCATCTCATTTACTCCCATTTAAGGGACACTGGGGGCTCAGAAACCCACTTCGCAGCCGAACACCACTTCCGGTGCCCGGCAGCCCATTTTCGGGATCCCGAACCGCGCGGTTTTGGCCCCGAGCATTCATTTTGCATCGATGTCTGTGTTCATTTTTGGCAGACACCTTTGTTTGGTCCGTCCGAGGGACACTGGGGTCTCTGAGACCCACTTCGCAGCCGAACACCACTTCCGGTGCCCGGCAGCCCATTTTCGGGACCCCGAACTGCGTGATTTGGGCCCCGAGCATTCATTTTGCATCGATGTCTGTTCATTTTTGGCAGACACCTCTGTTTGGCCCTTCCGAGGGACACTGGGGTCTCTGAGACCCACTTCGCAGCCGAACACCACTTCCGGTGCCCGGCAGCCCATTTTCAGGACCCCGCGCGGTTTTGGGCCCCGAGCATTCATTTTGCATCGGTTTTCTCCGATTTTTTGGCAGGTATCTCTATTTCATCATTCTGAAGAACACTGCGGTCTCAGATGCCCACTTCGTGGCTGAACAAAATCTTTTCTTTTTGCCCTCAAAATATCTAGATATTTTGCCCTCAAAATATCTAGATATTTGAGGCAAGATATTTCAACCCTTTTGGCCCTCCTTTTAAGCCCTCTCTCTTGTCCATTCCAGCAGCTGGCCGAACCTCATTTTGGGAGGAGAAAAAAATCCTTCAAGAACACTTAAGCTTAAACCTCCATTTTCATAGCAAAAAAGCTCCAAATTTCTTCAAGTCTTGCATTATTTCTTCACCAACACCAAGCCTCACCATCTCCACTACCATTCCAGCAGCAAGGAAGTTTTTTTCAGAGGTTAAGAGTCAACAAATTCAAGTCAAGAAGCAAAGAAAGAAAGATCTTCAAGGGTAAGCATTCAAATCCCTTTTTCTTGCATAATCTTGAATCAAATTTTTACCCTATTTCCTTTTGTTTTTGGGGCTTCGACCCCTACTGGTTTTAGGCTTATTTTGAGCCCCTCTACAACTTTGTAGAAGGGCTCAACTTCATTTGGTGTTTCCATGATATACTTGTTTCAATATACACCTTGTATGTCACAATCTTGAATGCTAGTTTTGGCCTCTTTGCATTTGTTTTTGGGGCTCCGACCCCTACTGGTTTTGTGCTTATATTGAGCCCCTATACAACATTGTAGAAGGGCTCAATCTCATTTGGCCATTCTATATACCACCTCTCTTGGAAATTCACTTTAGGCCCTAAATCTTGCTCATTTTGTAGCCTTTTGTGCTTATGGTTTTGGCTCTTGGTCAGAGCTAAGAGGGGTCTTATTTTGACCCCCTTTACATGTTTCATGAAGAAGGTTTGGTCATTTGGTGTATAGATTGCATGTCTCATGATATAGCCTATTTGGAGCTTATTTTGCATAGAATTTCTAGCATGTTTGTATTATGATTTCGAGGCTGACATCTTCTGAAAAAGTGCTTATTTTTAGGCCCTCTTCAATGTTGTAGAAGAAAGTCTGTCCATTTGAATTTTCTATATACTACCTCTCATTTTATTCCTCTTTTGGCCACTAATCTTGCATGATAATGTTGCCATATCTATGCTTACATTTTGGCCATGTTTGTTACTGAAAAATGCCATATTTGGGACTGCCTTACTACTGTTCTTGCTGCCATGATCATATTTTGCATGAATAGCATGGCTATAGGCCATTTCGGGGTTTAATTTCACATTTTCGGGATGATTGCATGCTTCGGGATTCATTTCGAATTGTTTCGGGGCTGTTTCCCCTTTCATTTAGGTGCTGAAATTCCATTGCTATGCTTGCATATCATTTCCCATGTCATTTCATGCCTTAAATGCATTGCCTCGGTTTGCGTGCCCGTGTGCACGCACTTCGAGGCACCTCTGTTTTATCCGACGGCAGCCTATGTGAGTGCGGCTGAGGCTCTCTCATGTTGGCATAAGCCCATCACTGCATTCTGTATGCCATCTTGTGCATTCCTCGATTTGCGTGTCTGCGGGCACGCGTTTCGAGACAGCTTTGTTTTTACCCGACGGCCTCCTATGTGAGTGAGCTGAGGCTCTCCCATGTTGGTGTAAGCCCATCGTGGCATTCCGTGTGCAATTTCATCTTTCATCATCGCCTCGGTTTGCGCGCCTGTGGGCACGCGTTTCGAGGCACTTCGGTTTTATCCGATTTTCATCTTTCATCATCGCCTCAGTTTGCGAGCCTGTGGGCACGCGGTTCGAGGCACTTCAGTTTTATCCGATTTTCCATTTTATCATCGCCTCGGTTTGCGCGCCTGTGGGCACGCGTTTCGAGGCACTTCAGCTTTATCCGATTTTCATCTCATCATTGCCTCGGTTTGCGCGCCGCGTGCACGCACTTCGAGGCACCTCTATTTTATCCGATGGCAGCCTATGTGAGTGCGGCCGAGGCTCTCTCATGTTGGCGTAAGCCCATCACTGCATTCCGTATGCCATTTTATGCATTCCTCGGTTTGCGTGCCCGTGTGCACGCATTTCGAGACATTCTATTTTATCCGATTGGCATTGCGTATGCCTCTGCCTCGGTTTGCGTGCCCGTGTGCACGCATTTCGAGACATTCTGTTTTATCCGATTGGCATTGCGTATGCCTCCGCCTCGGTTTGCGTGCCCGTGTGCACGCATTTCGAGACATTCTGTTTTATTCAGTTTGCATTGTGTATGCCTCTGCCTCGGTTTGCGTGCCCACGTGCACGCATTTCGAGGCACTCTATTTTATCCGATTTGCATTTCATCATTGCCTCGGTTTGCGTGCCAGTGGGCACGCATTTTGAGGCACCTCATTCTTGTCATTCCGGCATCCTATGTGAGTGTGGCTGAGGCCCCCCTTCATGTTGGTATAAGCCCATCATTACATTTCGCATGTCATTCCGCATCGCCTCGGTTTGCGTGCCCGTGGACACGCATTTCGAGGCATCTCCTTTTCATAGCATTGCGCATGCTAGGATTGTATGTTAGTTGCATTTCATGCATATCATGCATATTGCACGGGAAACGAGGTACGTTTCGCACTCCGAGTGGCGGAACGGGTCTCAATTCCCAAGTCGCCGATACTCCGGATTACCCATGATGGGGTTAGGCTCTTGTTGTAGCATCCATCCGCATTCATCCCATATTGAGTTGTGCAATCCGATTCCTCGGCCATCATGCATCGGTATGCGTGATTGGTGGCACGAGGATCGGGACATGCATATATTTGTGAAATACACTGCTGTGCCCTTTTCCTGCTCTCTGTTGCAGCAAAATCCAGAATCAGCAAATTTTCGGAGTCCGGCGCGCATTTCGAGAAATACTGCAAACAGAGGCTAATCGGGGCATCCCAGTGGATTTCCGCGCCAGGCAGCCCAACCGGCGGCATCTATCAGAAGCAAGGCAGTCCCTGGCTTGCACGCCAGTTTTACAGCTTTTATCAATTAATTTGTTAATTAATTAGAATTTTGTAATATTCGGACTGTATATTCGGACTGTATATTCTTTTATTCGGACTGTATTATTTATTCGGACCCTCTGCGCGAGGGCAATGCTGTAATAAGGGTGTGTGAGTGTGATGTATGTCTTCCAACCCCCATTTCTTTCTCCCTTTTATTTACCTGCTTTCGATGGTTAGATATAGGGCATATTTCAATTAGCATACAGTATGACAGCATGTTTGCATCATTCATCTGTTTTGCATGCACCGGGCTCGGCGCATCATACAAACTGCATTTGTATTTCAATTCCAGGTTGAATACGTGTTAGTTGTAGCATTCCATATGCCATATTTAGAATAGTCGAGCCTGCTATAGTTGCATTTTGCATGTGTTGCATTAGGCAATTCTGTGTATTTAGGATCATGCATAGATTTCTAATCGGTTTCTTTTTTGGCTTGGAGTACTCGGTGAGTTTTATGCTTTAGCATCCTTGCATGCGTGTGAGTGTTGCCATGAATAGCATGCTTGCCATGAGGCTATTTGCTTATGTGATATAACTGCCTTGAATGCCTGTGGGTGAAGGTTGTGTTATTTGAACTGGGACAATGCATTAACTGTTTGTTTTAAGCCCACTAGATAGTGGCAAAATCATGTTTTCTAAGCCCACCCGAGGGTGGCAAATCCGTATTTTAGCCTACCTGCGGGTAGCACCATCACACCATTTTCAAACAAACAAACATGAAATGTTTTGTTCCAATTCAGACGGCCCAGTCTATACTTGTTTGCTGCGAGCATCACATAGTAACCTAGGCTAATAACCGGAATAAGAGCATACAATGTTTTCAAAAACAGATATCATGGTTAGTAGAGGCCGGTCTTTGACCGGGCGAGCGGGGGTGCTCACGATGTGACCTTCCCCAATCGTACCCAAGTTCCCGAGCCGAGGCAACTTTGGTGATGACGGACACGTGGCCTTTGGCACCGAGTCAGGGTTTCCTAAATTTCCCATTTTAAAAATATTTAGGTGGCGACTCTGTTATCTGGCAAAGCAGTCCATGTTTGGCACTTCTTTCAAAAAAATCTGTTTTTCTTCAAAACGATTTGCCAGAGTTGGACTCTTTGGTTCAGATTTAGAACCGCAACAAAATCGAGTCCGAACTGTAGCGAGGTCCCTCGCGGGCTTGTTACACTCAGCTGTTGGACTTTGAGGACACTGATACTGCGAGTATGTAATCAGAGAATGAACCACCTGCGGGGCGGCGCTTGGTATATTTTTGATATGACGTCTGGCACGCATTTTTGAGCATCTGCGAACACTAATTTTGTAAATTCTAGCTTGGGTGTCGAGTCAGTCTTTTGTTTTGTTTTGAGTCTGTCTCATTGTCTTAAGTCAGTCCTTTTGCTTACGGGTCTGTCTTGTTATAACGAGTCACCCCCCCTTTTTTTTGTATAGAATGCCAGGTGATTCCGGGGTTGTTGCCTCGAACACCGTTTTGTCTTGTAATTACCCGTTTTTGGTTTTTGAGTCTGTCTCTGCTGAGGGGCCAGTTATACCAACAAATCTGAATGAAACAGCTGTGGCTATCTCATTTTCATCCTTGCTTTCAGTGTGAGTTAGTTGTGCCAGAGGAGGCGAATGGAACGGCAGTACATTCTACCTACTCTCTTGTGCCTTGAACATCATTGTAATGACCTAAGTTTTTTTCAAAACCCCTTTTTGAGCACTGCGGTGGTAAAAACAAAGAGGAAGGAATTCCTCGGGTTTTGCAAAACTTGATCATATTTGAGAGAAAGATAGGCATGCTTAGCCTTTAATGAATGAAATCATGCTTGTCAGCATGAGTATTGAGAAGGACCCTGGCTCGATCCAGATTAGTTTCACACTATCTTCAGCGCGAGCGATTTGTCGCTTTCTTAAAAACTTTCAAAAACAAAATTTTTTGCGCAGTCCTGTGAAGACCTGTGTGGAATTGCTCTTGAGACTGCGCAGCCTAGGATCGCTCTCAGCCTCGAGATTCAATCTATCTGTTTCGAACCTAGAATCCATTCAAAGCATTCAAAATTCAACAGCCAACTGCCATGAAAGGCCTGTGCGACCCGATTTGAAGCAGCCCTCGAGCAAGAGGCATCAAACTCAGATCAAGAAGATTAGATCTCACCGGAAGAGGCTCGTGAAGCGACCGTGATGGATCCTTCTGCAAATCAGTACAACAGCCATTCTCCTGGACTCAGATGACTTCAGGATCTCAAAACCATTTGGCATGGACTATGCTACACTTTTACCCTTTGAGAGGCTCGCTGGGCTGAAAACCCGGAAGGGCGACCCAGGCAAAAGTTAGAGCAAGAAAAAGATAGAAAAGAAAAGAATGAAAAAAATGCAAAAAAAGAAAATCGAAGAAAAGAACAAAAAAAATGAAAAAAAGAAATGAAAAGAAAAAATTGAAAAAAAAAAAAGAAGAAAAAGAAGCTCGCAAGGTTGAAAACCCGTATCGGGCACCTTGGCAAAAGTTAGAGCCTAAAAAGTGAAGGTTAAAATACCCGAGTGTACCTTAACCAGAACTACGTAAGGCTTGATTCCCATGTTTGGGATATGTAGGCAACTTCATCTTGAAGTCCAGCCCCCAACGCTTTCACAGCGCCCCAGTCCATGTAATGGTTTTGATCATCCTTGCCTCCTCTGAATCCGATAGTTCGGTTGTGACAACCGGAATTACATAGGCAGCTTCATCCTGAAGCCCAATCACCAACACTTTCAAGGTGATTGTGTCCATATATTGGTTGTGACCGTCCCCGTCCTCTCCGTGCCTGAGAGCTCGGTCGTGATCAATCATTAATGCGGACAGTTTACAGCATGCTGCGGCACCATCCAGAAAAGGGGCAACTTTCCGTTGCCGCAAGTTGTCATCCAAACCAAGGGCAACTTTCCGTTGCCATGCAGTCCTTCCAAGCAAGGGGCAATTTTCCATTGCCTCCAATCCGAGGTTGTGCATCTCGAGAGTAAGCTCCGTGCTCGTTGAGCATTGACTGTTTGCAAAAAATAGTTTTTGAAAATTTTTACTGAAGTTGACTATTTTCTCGAAAACTATTTCATTTTCCAAAAACCGGACCATCTTCTTGGACCCAAAAGGGAAAATTTTCAGTGCTCACAGCCTGACTTGCAGGATTTTCAAATCAAAAATTGAGCGAGTATGCTAATCTAACTCTCATTGTGGTCAAAACTGTTTTAGGAAGAAAACAAAAAAATGGTCAAAGTAACGAATTAGGGGCGCAATTGAGTCAGGTCTTCTGTCTTTTCCCCACCGTCAACATACTTGCCAGAAGGGCACTCTATCCACCGGAAGAAATAGCCGTGAGCTAACGGTGTTGGGCACGAACCCGCAACTTCCTATTCATCCATCAATCGCCCTGGGGAGGGATGAAAAATGAGAGAATAAAGAATAGAGAGGTGTAAGTGGAGAGAGAAGTGAGCAAGAGGGTTTTGAGAGAAAAACCGAGCCTGAGGGCCGAGCGATGTGAGAATCACAAATCAGAAAGGGTGGGAACAAAACCCGGGGAAACTGGCTCCTCGTGATCTGAGGTCTCTCATTCTTGTAAACGCGTCCGTGAGTCGTGTCTTTCGCTTTGTTTTGTTGCAATCCTTGTCTTGAGTCTTTTCCGGACGTGTCTCGTTGTGTTTGGGTCGTGTACCTTTTGTTTGAGTCTTTCTCGCTGTGTTCAGTTGCAGGCTCGATACCCCGGTGGAAAACCCTTCTTTATTTCAAAAAATCGCTTATGCTCAGAGTGCTGTGCCATTCTCTACATTTAGGCGTAGCAAAAGAAGAAAAGGAAAATTTGGAGCATCTGAGTATGCTTCAATTTCAGCCGGTTTCACCTTCGTAGTCCGTCTTGTCAGATTGGGGCTGTTTGGTTAGGGTTTGCTGTGTGCAGAATAAACCAAGTATTGTGTTGTGGGCTGTATGCAGACTAGCCTCAGCAGAGTATGGGCTATGTGTTCAGGTTAAACAATGGTTTGCATGAGTGGTTTGCTATTAACTGGTTCATTACCTGGTTACTACAATGCAAATATTTGATTTTCAGACAACAAATCAATCCCATTGTGATGTGATGCAGCATGATGCAATGCAGTGCAAAGTATGGAATGTACAGATATAACACTTTTTTAGACAAAAAAGAGTTTGTTTCATTTCATATAATCTTGTTCAAGTACAAAGTTTTGAAGAAAACAAAAACCCACCTGCGGCGGTACAAGATACTGGGGCTACCAACTAAAAAAAAAGAAGAAAAAGAAAAAAAAGAAGTACAAAAAAGAGAAGAAAAGCAGCAAAAGTCTGGGTCGTCATCAGTAGTCTCGGGCCTGGGGATCTGTCCTCGCCCTCTTCCTGGACAAAGGTCCAGGAGCATCGTCATCGGCACCATCATCTGAACCTGAGTCTGAACCGTCTCCGGTCTCCTCCTCAGATGATCCCGCCTCTGCCTCTGCCTCTGCCTCGGACTCGGACTCGGACTCATCATCCTCATTATCAGGAATGGGTGCCCGAGAGCTACTCCCGACATGAGCACGCCCTGCCCTGGCACGGCGATGTCCAGTGTCTCCACGCCCTCCTCAAGCAGGAATAGAGGGCCCAGCTGGAGCACCACCCACCGGAGGGATCTGGAAAGGAGGCTGAAAAAGCATAAAAGGCAAATGCATCAGTACGCCGTGAGCAGTGAATCAGTACAGAATACAGTGTATGAGTACAGTGTGTGAATGCCGTGAGCAGTGAATCAGTGTAGAATACAGTGTATGAGTACAGTGTGAACAGTGTATCAGTGCGGAATACAGTGTGTGAACACCATGAGCAGTGTATCAGTGCAGAATGCAGTGTATCGGGTGCCGAGAGGGCTGGGTATCCAGTGTTGTGTCGTGCATCAGATTATGCGAATCAGTTTATGTACGGTTTCAGACTGCGGTCAGAAGAACATACCGGAATACTGTAAAGGGCCAGGAGGTCGAAGGTCCGCTGTAGCATCCCCATCATGGAGGCATTCAGCTCCAGAGACTGCCGGGTGTACTCGGAAGACGCCTGCAAAAGTATCAGATGCATCAGTATTCTGTGGAATATCAAACAAACTGAAATGAAATAACAATACAAGATGCGAAATGAAGTAATACATACCGGAGGCAAGTCAGGGACACCGACCAACTCGTGATCAGTCGGGGGAGGAGCAAAGGGGATCTGGTAGGTCGCCCCACCCTGCCCTCTGCATGTCAGTGAAGTGGGCAGAGCAGGCCAGCCGGCCCCCCGCCCTCTCTGAACTCCGCCCCTGCCACGGACTCGAGCCCTCCTCGACGCTTCCGCTCCAGCTGCCGGCGCTGCTGGCCTCTCCCTCTCAGCTCAGCAACCACCGCCCAAGGGTCGCATGATGTAGGTCCGGACATACTCGGCATAGTCGCCCTCGTCTCTGTGACGCTCCGCGCCCCAGCCAAACGGTATACTCTCTTAGGTGCGCGAAGGAAAGCCTCTCTGTATGCCTCATATGTGTAGGAGGCGGACCCGGAACTATCTGCTCCGGTAAACCCAGGGTCTGACGCAAGAAGCGCTCCCCCAGGTACCAAGCCCGACAGACCGGGCCCTCCAACAGAATCTGGAGACAGGCAGTCTCCTCAGCACTCTCATAGTGATCTCTCACCACGGCCGGCAACGGAGCCCAAGGCTGCCAGGTGATCTGCAGGTACAAATGCAGTTTGTTATCTATCTGTTATAAAAAATACAGTGCTATGTGAAGCTTAAGCAAACTCTACAGTTGAACATACCTCCGCGGTGGTGATGGTGTCGAAGTAGCAGCGGAAGAAGATGAAAGACTCCCGGGGTCTCCGCACACACCGCATATCAAAGCGATGAGAAAAGGGGACGTCGAGCGGGATCTCCACATCGGGTACTGGGGCAATCCTGGGAAAGTAGACGTAGACCCACAACTGCAGAACAGATATCAGTATGACTATTAGATAAAGCAGAATACAGAATAAGGCAGAAATGGCAGAGCCGTGTGTTGTGCAGTGTATTGTGCAAAGTGTACGGTGTGTGCAATGTACAGTCAGTGTAAAGCAGAGTATATGTGTGTGCCGCATGTGCAGTATATAGTCAGTAAGAGGCAGACCGTGGTGTGTGCAGTGTACAGAATACAGAAAATGTGAAGCAGAAAGTAGAAATGTAAAAGGGGAAGAAGATGTACCTCCCAAGCTCGCCAGTATCCGCCAAGAAGCTGTCTGCTGAGGCGGGAAGAAGAGCTCATGTAACCGTATAAAGTGGCCAAGCCTGCGCCACCCCAGTCGTAGCGGCGGATCCGCCTGACATCCACCAGTGCGCTCAACAGGCAAAGAGGCACGGTGTTCGCCAGGTCGGCGAAAAGGGTCGTCCCGAGCAAAAACATGATGAAGCCCCGCACATACTGATCCACCTCCTCTGGGGTCATCTGCGCCTCCTCTGCCAAAGCTGGCTAAATCCGGAAGTGGCTCTCGAACCACGAGTACCTCACAAACCCTGCTCGAGCGAGGGGAGGCTGAGTGCCGAGCAGGTACAGTTGGGCGGCGTCCCACTCACCCATTTCGGTGTTGAAGGGGATCGGATCACCCCCTACCCCGATGCCAGTAAGCATCGAGAAATCATAAGGGGTCATCGTCATGTCCCCTGCGACGGAGAAGTGGAAGGAGTTGGTGGTATCCCACCACCTCTCCACTAAAGCAGCAAGTAAGGGCCTGTAGGTGGTAAGCTGGGAAAGCCCCCTGCAGAAGATGCCGAAACCCGCCTCGTCGACTATGTGGCGAACCGCATCTAGCAACTCCGCATACCAGTCTCGAGCAACGACATTCCCATACCCGCGGACGGTATGGGAGTCCCCCTGTAATAAAAAACAACAATTACGAAGCAATATTCAAGATGCAGTTTTGAGAAGCATACAGATATAGTGTGTGTGTGCGCGTTTTCAAATGTAAAGCTGGCATTGGGTGTCAGTGTGCTAGCAGAGAACTACAGCATATGATATGTCAGTGTGTTGAACGGTTCAATACAGATGTAACATGTGTGCATGTTTTTCAGATTCAAACAGACATCGGGTGCCGGTGTACTTACAGTGAACTACGACGTGTGATGTGTCAGCATGTTTGAGTGGTTCAGTACAGATACAGCATGTGTGCATGTTTTTTTTTTAGAATTCAAGTAGATATCGGGTGCCAGTGTGTATGTAGTGAAATACAGTGTGACAATGTGTTTGAGCAATTTAGGGCTAGTGCAGTGTGTGTGCGCGTGTCAGATTCAAGCAGTTATCGATTGCAAGTGTGTTCACAATCAACTACAGTGTATAGTGCATCAGTACATTCGAACTAAGCAATTAAAGAACAGAGTCAACTATGGCAGTTTAAGTGTTCTACATTGCGGAAAATAAAATTGGGGGAAGAATGTACCTCAGAAGCGCCGTGTGACAGGTGTGACTCTGGCTCACGGAGTAGTAGCTCGGGTGCTACGCCCCTCTCGAAGCTCCGGAACTGGCGTAGTCCATCGGGGAGCATCACGTGAACTGCCGGTCTGTAGGTCTCCGGATCGAATGGCCGGATGCGAAGCGGCAGGGGCTCAGCCTCGGGATCCATCTCGAGCTCTGGAGGAGCCCCACCCAGTGGAAGGTCGTCCGCCATCTCGAAGAGAATGTGAAAATGGCCGAAAGGAGGAAAAATGGGCGAGAATATGAAAAGTCAACAAAAAGTCAACCCCGAGAGGGCCAGAAATGGCCGAAAAAGCCGAGGTGCGGAAAAGGCACAGATATCGAGAAAAACTCGAGGAAAACAAGCCCCGAGTGGCGGAAATAAAAAATGAGACACCGAAACGAAGTTTCGTTCGGTTGAAAATGTCCGAAACGCGAAGGAGATCGCGAATCGAACAACGAAACGGGAGCTAGAACGCAAGAAAAGGAGAGAATCAAGGGAGGAAGATGCCCTAGAGGGGAGGGGGAAGGATTTTCGACCAAGGGGAAGTGAAGAAAATAGGGTTAGAAACCCTATTTTAAAAGACCCGTGGCCAATTGACAAAACTACCCCGATACAGGAATTCTTTGCCGGTAGGCCACATTCTTTGCCGGTCGGCAATATATTGTGCCGATGGAATTGTATGAGGGCCGATGGACGGCCGGTGATGCATTTTGATGGCCGGTGGTTATCCGGTGGTGTCCTACAGTGGTTTTTGAGCCTTCTACATCCTTGTTTGGGTTATATGTGTGGTTCAGGGCCTTCATTGCTCAAAACAGTGCAAGACAGTGCACTTCCGAAGCTCGATCGGCCTCCGTTTTGACCTCGGACCGTGTCTTCTGTGTGTGGCACTCGAATTCATGCAAGGTGTATCCTTTCCGTATCCTTTTGGCTTTTACAAAAATCGAAAGTTGCCCCCATATGCATTTGGCATGCATTCAATTACGCCGTTTAGCGCATTGCACTGTCTTGCGCATCGCATTTCATTCGCGTTGTCCAAACGCATCACGCCGTTTCGCGCGTCTTACTGTATTTGGCATACACTCATTGTTCGCGCTATTTTGCGCACCTCACTTGCATTGTCATGCACATGGTCTGGCGAGACCTTAAACACGCACGGTCCGGCGGGACCAAAAACACGCACGGTCTGGTGAGACCTTAAATCTGCTCAGTTGCATTGTCTTGCATTTCAAAGGACGTGCGTTGTCACACACTTGCATCAGTGTGCGCTGTCATGCATCTCTAAAAACCGCGCTTAGTCGCACATTTCAAGTTCACTTGCATTGTCATGCACATGGTCTGGCGAGACCTTAAACACGCACGGTCCGGCGGGACCAAAAACACGCACGGTCTGGCGAGACCTTAAATCCGCTCAGTTGCATTGTCTTGCATTTCAAAGGGCGTGCGTTGTCACACACTTGCATCAGCGTGCGCTGTCATGCATCTCTAAAAACCGCGCTTAGTCGCGCATTTCCAGTTCACTTGCATTGTCATGCACATGGTCTGGCGAGACCTTAAACACGCACGGTCCGGCGGGACCAAAAACACGCACGGTCTGGCAAGACCTTAAATCCGCTCAGTTGCATTGTCTTGCATTTCAAAGGACGTGCGTTGTCACACACTTGCATCAGCGTGCACTGTCATGCATCTCTAAAAACCGCGCTTAGTCGCGCATTTCAAGTTCACTCACATTGACATGTATTGCCCCAAAATGGGTCCGGCGGGACCGAAAACACACCACGGTCCGGCGGGACCAAAAACACGTGCGGTCTGGCGAGACCATAAACCCGCTCGGTCGCATTGTCATGCGTCTTAAAAGCCGCGCGTTGTCGCGCATCTCGAGATCATACATCTTCATGCATTCTCAGTTCATTTGCATTGTCATGCATCTAAAGCCGCGCGTCGCCGCGCATCAAATTTTCATGCATTGTCATGCATTTCAAGTAAACTTGCGTTGTCGCGCACTTCAACATCATGCATCATTTGCATTCCAAAAAAACAAAAACATGCATTGTCATGCATACATTTTGCATCCCGGTCTAGGAGACCTTAAATCCTCTAAAGGTGCAATTCCTTTGGTGTTTGTCGTGCCCGAATGACTTTCGGTGGTCTGGTAAAGCCACCTGCCTGTGTTTGCGGTGAGTTCCTAGAAGACCAACTGGGACGGTGGAAACTAGAGTTCGAACGGCTTATGCCTAGAACGCAAAGGTTCGGGAGTTCCGAGACTAAAGTCTGGTTTAAATACCCAGGGGTGTATCCTCGGCTTGAAATCTGTATGGAAGCCCCATAGGTTGAGGCAGCATGTCTGCGCCTCAGTTCTGGATACTGAACCAACCTAGTATGTCGCCCTGTTGGTAAGATAGGGAAAGCTGCAATCATAGCCGTTGCATCATAGTGCATTGTCATGCATCCATTGTAAGTAGTGCATTGTCATGCATACATGGTAAATATTGCATTGTCATGCATTGTAGAAAATAAACATGCTTTGTCATGCATTTCCATTGTAGCTTGCATGCATCCGTTGCATTTTCCCCAGCAGATCGCATCATACTGCATTGTCATGCATTTTTGTAAATATCCATTCCATTGCATATTTGTAGATATTGCATTGTAGATTACATGCATTCCTTGCATCACCTTCCATCTATGGCTTGCGCCTTTCCATGTTGAGCTTGGTCTGGTATGTGCCCATACTTCTCGTGTTAAAGCATAGTTCAGTGGACCGTTCTATGTTAGCCGCGGCTTGTTTGTGTACATGCCTTTCCTAGGCAAGATTTGGTTTGGCCCGCGTGCCATATCCATTGTATCCATTTTTATTGCATTTTAGATTGCATGCATTCATTGCATCACCTTCCATCTATGGCTTGCGCCTTTCCATGTTGAGCTTGGTCTGGTATGTGCCCATACTTCTCGTGTCAAAGCATAGTTCAGTGGACCGTTCTATGTTAGCCGCGGCTTGTTTGTGTACATGCCTTTCCTAGGCAAGATTTGGTTTGGCTGCATGCCATATCCATTATAGATATTACATTGTAGTGTAAATTTTTGCATCCGGCATTAGGATCATCATTCTTTGTCCAGCGAGTCGTTACCCCACTTATGTCATTCCACCCAATACTCGTTCTTGTGTCCGTCTACATTACTCATAGTTCAGTGGACCGTTCTATGGTAGACGGACTTGTTACCTCCATCAATCTATTTGACATTTGTGTGGTTTCAAACCGCTCATGATTGGATCATGATTTAATTGCTTTGCATGTAGTTCGCATTGTTTCAATTGCATTGCATTTTCATTTGCATTATTTATACATTGTTTTGTATATATTGCATATCATTTTGCATTCATTCTTGCATTGTCATGCATGTTGCTAACAATATCATACCTGTTAAGTTGTTTTCTTTACAGGCACGATATTGTATGTACGGTTCATTTGCAGCTGGTGGGACCAGACGAACCAGACAGGTATTGTATTCTCCGCGTGAGACGTCTCGAGAATTGCATAATTCTCTTACATCCTTTCTGCATTGTAGTGTAGTTTGGTGTATGCTAGCTTAAAACTGTTGCATGTGTGCTTCGTTACAGCTTTTCTTTGCATGATCATGAGTTATGCTCGGCTTCGTGCATTGTCTTGCATTTTGCCCCTGCCTTCGGGCGCATACCTTGTTTGTCTTGCATGTTTGTCTAAGTCTTTGGCCTTGTCAAAAATGGGTCGTCTCTGGGCTTTGACATTCACTCCCGTCATTATTATGACTTTCGAGTTCTGTCAAAGAGGGGCAACTGTAGACACCCCATTTTTGACCGCCCTCAAGACTTGGACGTCACCGTTTGAACACCCGGTGATCATCCATGTTTGTGTTCGTTTGGAGTTCCTGGAGGTCTCGGCTACGCGCCTTGCCCCAGGATCTCCGAACTCGACTGTTTAGTGTCTGGTTTTGCACCAAACACTTGTGTTTTGCCTTGGAGGGGCAGGAAATGCCTTGTGAGGCATCCCCACACATCACTGGCCATGGCTAGAGGCCACCGGCTGGTGTTTTGTTGCCATCGGCAATGTATATTGCCGGTCGGCATTCTTTGTTGCCGGTCGGCAGTCCATTTTGTCAAAATGGCAATTTTGAGCAGCCGACTACTGTTCATCTGCTTTTGCAGATATTTTAATACAGCTGTATGGCATTTTGTTCCCCTCCATACACGTGTATGAAGGGATGGCCTTCCTTGTTAGCTTCTTGAGTAAGCTTTACAAGATTGGCTTCTCTATAAGAGGAGCCCTCCTCTCTTGGCTTTAGGGTTGGAAATTTGTTAGAAAAGTTCAGAGGGAGCTCTGGTTCTAGGTTTAGGATTTTGTATCTATCCTATATCTATATCTCTCATTCTCTTGTATTTGTGTGTGTTTAGGCTCACTATTGCACACAAACACATAGTGTTACACCTTTTCTTAGTTTTTGAAGGACCAGAGGTCTGTTTTTGAGGTTCTTGGGTTGTTTTAAGCTCAAGGGAGCAGCTGGTCCACCATTGTTGAAGAGGTTCTACAAGGGTAAGAAACTTGCTCCTTTTTACCCCATTCTTGCATACTATTTTTTCCTATCTTAGAACTATTTTTGAGCTTAGTGTATAATATAAAAAAGTTCTGTTTTTGGGCCCTCTAAATAGTTTGTTTAGAGTGTTTTGTGGTTTGGAGGTGTTTGACCCCTCTTAAGCCTTGAGGGGCTCCATTTTGTGCTATTTTGAGTGAGCTCCGGGACTTTGGTGTTTGGGCCTCCTCACCACTGAAATCTTGAGGGATTTCAGTGGTAAGGATGGTGCCTTGAAGTCCCAAGAAGGAGAGGGCCACCCCCTCTCCTTATTGTCCTTGAAAAGGGCCATTTTTGCCTCTTTAATGAGCACCTAGCTAAGCCTCATGTGGACCATGCCTTGGCTGTTATTTATGCTTATTTTGCCATGAAATAGCATTGTTGTATGTTGGTTTTGGTACACCATGCTTGCTTAGCGTACATGCCTTGTAATGCCATTTTGTTGCCTTAACATGCCTTAGGTTGTAAACCATTGTTCTAGCATGTTTTAGGCTTGGCTTTGTGAAGCTTTTGTGCTTATTTTGCTATGTTTGAGGTCTGTCCTTAGTTGTTTGGGTCGACTTTGGCATGCTTAGTATAGCCCCTTTGCATTTTTGGTTTGTTGGCCTTAAGTGTGTGAATGTATAGCATGCATCATTGCCTTAATTTAGTGGGTTGGGACCATTTGCCATGTTATTTCAGTCCCTTTAACATGCTTGTATGCTTTCCTTGGATGCCTCTTTGAAGCTTTGAAAGCTTGTCTTGCATGCTCCATGTTTTGGCCATTGTGCATACCCTTCGAATTTGAGCCACTTAGATGTCATCTAGGTGTCCCTTGGGTGTTGTCTAGGCCTGCCTTAGACTTGTTTTAAGTCCTCTTAGCCTTGTGAGGCTTGGTGGACTTAGTCTCGGTTTAAGCCTCTTGGCTTGTCTTGGGTTTTTGGCTTTGTTTGCATGCCTTGTTTATCTTGTTTAATTGGCTTAGCACCTTTTGTAACATGATTTTCAATGCTTACCTTGCATGCCATTAGTCCATGTTATGCCTCTTTCAAGTGTGCTTGAGAGTTGCCCATTTTGGGCTTGAGTGTTAGCCCTTTAACATGTGCATGTATGTATATGTGTTTAGTCCTCACTTCACAGCATCTTGGCCACTGTTTTAGGTCTATTTAAGGCTGCCTAAATCATGTTTAAGTCCATCCTATGCTTGTTTGCATACTTACCTTGCACGTTTGCTTGCATGCTTGCATGTATACATTACATTGTCCATGTTGCATGCTAGTTCATATGCCTAGGTTGCATTGCATCATGCATGCATGCCTTTTCCTTGATCTAGTGATAGGAATTGGGCCCCTTTGGTTTGTTGGTTTGCATTGCATTTGACATCAAAATGTGCACACTTGGTCCCTTGGGCCATCACGCATGGAAATGCGCGATTGATGGTCCGAGAACCAAGGAGCATGTCCTTTTGAGTCACTAACATGATAAGGGACATGATTGGTGCATATATGGCTTGACTTGCATTGCCATGCAAAGCTCTGTCCTCTACTGCTGTCAAACAGGTTCTGCAGGAACTTTTTGCCGATCGACTGCACAGAGTGCCGACCGGCAAACAATTGGTGGCCGATGGATTCATTCTCAGCCGGCGAACATCTCCTACGGCCGGTGGCCATTCTCCCCAGCCGGTGGTACTGCACAGTGCTCAGAGAGGCAACCCTGAGGCTTTGGAAGCCTTCAAAGGAATACAAGAGGGAAAACAGAGGCAGCTTGCACATAGCAGTACATTTCCGAGCAAGACCGAGCATGCATTGCATCAGGCTCTCCTCCCGAGGCGGTTTACTGTTTTCCCTAGATTAGTTAATATGCTTAGCTAATTAGATGGCCTGTAATATTTAATTAGCTTGTAGGTTAATTATCTGTAATATTTATTTGGTCCCTCTGGGCGAGGGCGAATCTGTAATAAGTGTGGGTGCGTGTGTGTGCATGTCTTCCAATCCCCACTTCTTTTTTCCCTTTTATTTACCCGCTTATGATGGTAGATCAGTGCATGTTTAAATTAGCATACAGTATGACTGCATGCGTGCATCCATACATTTGTCTTACATGCACCGGGCTCGGCGCATCACGCTAACTGCATTGGTATTTCAAATCTAACTTGAATACATGCATCAATTGATCACATTTCACATGCCATGTTTAAGTTAGCCGAGCCTACTCTAATTGCATCCTGTATGTGTTGCATTAGTCAAACTTAACATGAACTAGGACCATGCATGTTTGCTAACTAGTTTATTGTTTTGGCACGGAGTACGATGTAAGTATTTTCATGCTTTAGCATACCGCATGCGTGTGAGTGCTATCATGACAGCATGCTTACCATGTGGCTAATTGCTTATGTGAGATAAACTGTTTGAATGCCTGTGGGTGCAGGTTGGATTGTCTGAGTTGAAAAAACTCGTTGAAATCCGTATTTTAGCCTACTTGCGAGTAGCAAATTCCAAAGTGTTTTTCAAGACAAACGGATATGCAATGCTTATTTCCAAATTAGGCAATCTAGTCTATACTTGTTTGCTGTGCGCATAACATAGTAATTCTAGGCTAATAACCGGAATAAGAACACATAACGTTTTCAAAATCGGATATCACGGTTAGTAGAGGCCGGTCTTCGGACCGGGCGAGAGGGGGTGCTCATAGCTGACCTTCCCCAATCGTACCCAAGCTCCCGAGCCGAGGCAACTTTGGTGATGACGGACACGTGGCCTTTGGCACCGAGTCAGGGTTTCCTAAATTTCCCTATTAAAAAATATTTAGGTGGCGACTCTGTATCTGGCAAAGCAGTCCATGTTTGGCACTTCTTTTCAAAAATCTGTTTTCTCAAAATGATTTGCCGGATTTGGACTCTTTGGTTCAGATTTAGAACCGCAAACAAAATCGAGTCCGAACTGTAGCGTGTAGCGCGGGGTCCCTCGCGAGCGTGTTACAGCAGTTAGCATGATGCGCCGAGCCCGGTGCATGCAATACTAATGAATGATGCACGCATGCGTAGCATAAGGTATGCTAAAGTAAACATGTCCTAATACTAACCATCAAAAGCAGGTAAGTAAAAGGGAGAAAGAAGTGGGGGTTGGAAGACATGCACACACGCACCCACACTTATTACAAATTTGCCCTCGCTCGGAGGGACCGAAAGAATAATACAATTTAATTAACCTACAAGCTAATTAAATGTTACAGACCAATTAATTAATTAACAAATTAACTAATTCTAATGAAAGCAGTAAACAGCCTCGAGAAGAAGGCCCAATGCAATGCACGCTCGGCTCCGCTCGGAAAGCCACTGCCATGCACAAGTTGCCTCTGCTTTGACTGTTATCCTTCTCTGAAGACTGCACAAATCTCAGGGTTGCTTCTCTGAATGCTGTGGAACACCACCGGCTGAGGGAATTGGTCATCGGCCATGTAGAATGGTCACCGGCCACAAATTAATCCATCGGCCACTCATGGATGGCCGGTCGGCACTGCAGATGGCCGGCCGGCCAAAACTTCCTGCAGAATCTGTTTTTGACAACAGCAGAGGGCAAAACATAGCATGGCAATGCATTTCAAGCAATATATGCACCAATCACACCCCTTATCATATTCATGACTCAAAGGGATATGGTTCTCGATTCTCGGACCACCAATCGCGCATTTCCATGCATGATGGCCCAAGAAACCAAGTATGCATTTCAATATGGAATGCAATGCACATAAGCAAACAAAGGGGGGGGGGCTCAACCTCTATCATACTCAACTCAAGAGGTGAAGCATGCATGCCAATGCAATGCATCCTAGGTATGGAGGCTAGTATGCAACATGGCAATGCAATGTGTAATGTAGGTTAGGCACGCAACCTAAGTAAAGAAGCATGTAAGGCATGAAGCGATGCAACCTACAAGTATGCAAGACACAATGTGGATGTTCAAGCATGCAAGCAAGCATGTGACTTCATTCAATCATGCAACAACATACTAGTATGCGACAACACACAAGGTGAGCATGCAACAACATGCAAAGGGGTGGACTTAAACTAATTTAGGCAGCCCTCAAACAAGCCTAAAACAGTGGCCAATGCTATGGAAATGAGGGCCTACACACACACACACATGTACATGTTGATGGGCCAACACTTAAGCATCAAACAAGCAACCTTTAAGCACACTTAAAAGAGCCTAAACATGGACAATTAGCATGCAATGTAAACTCTGAAAATCATATTAATGATGGTGCCAAACCAATTTAAACAAGACAAACATGGCATGTAATTGGTCCAAGTACTTGAGGCAAGCCAAGGAGACTTAAACCATGGCTAAGTCAACCAAGCCTCACAAGGCCAAGGGGACTTAAAACAGGTCCAATGCAGACCTAAACAAGGCTAAGGATGTACCTAGATGGCATCTAGGTGGTCTAAATATGCGAGCATACAAAGAGGCATATTCATGGAGCATAAGGCAACAACCTTTCAACACATTGAAGGAGCATCAAATGCATGCATATGGGCATGTTATAAGGACTGAAATAACATGGTAAATGGTTCCCAACCATTGAAATAATGCATGTAATGCATGCTCAAGATCCATGCACTTGAGGCTCACAAACCAAGAATGCAAAGAGACTATGCTAAGCATGCCATGGTCGACCAAAACAACCAAAAATAGAACTCAAGCATGCTAAAAGAAACACAAAAGCTTCACGAAGCTTGGCTAAAATCATGCTAGAACAAGGATCAAAACCTAAAGCATGTTAAGACCTAAACATGGCATTACAAGGCATGTATGCTAAGCAAGCATGGTGTACCTAAACCAAGCAAAAACAGTGCTATATCATGGCATAATAAGCACAAATACAACTTAATACATGGCCAACATGAACCTAAAAATGGTGCTCATGCATGAGGCAAAAATGGCACATATTGAAGACAACAAGGAGAGGGGATGACCCTCTCCTTCTTAGGACCTCAAACCACCATCCTCACCACTGAAATCCCTCAAGATTTCAGTGGTGAGGAGGCCCAAACAAAGTGGTCCCGGAGCTCACCAAAAATAGCACAAAATGGGGGCCAAACAAGGCCTCAGAGGGGGTAAACGACCCCAAACACAAAAGTGGTCTTAAACTAACTTCAAGAGGAGCTCAAAATAAGACTTTTTTCAGTTTATGACAAAGCTCAAAACAACATGCAAGACAGGCTAAAAGTGTGTGCAAAAACGGGGAATAAAGAGGGTAAGAAGTTACCTTTGAAGACCAGCAAGAACCAGCAGCCTTTAGACCAAAAAATGCAACCCTCAACCTCTGAAAATCAGCTCCAAGGTGCTTGGATGGATGATGGAGGTGTTGTGCTAGGAGGTGTAGTTCAAATGGCCAAGAACTAGACCCTTTTGCACCCTCTAATCCACACAAATGTAGAGAGAAAGGGAGATATAGAGAGGGAGTGATATATATATGATATATATCAGATTTTTCAACCCTTGAAATGGAAGGAGAGGCTCTCCTTATATAGGCCAAGGCAAGGTGCCAAGCTTCCAAGAGAAGCTAACAAGGTGCAAGCTTCTTGGAGAAGCTAGAAAGGTGCAAGCTTCTTCAAGAAGCTAAAAAAGGGTCAAGCTTCTTGGAGAAGCTAAAAAAAAGGGTCAAGCTTCTTGAAGAAGCTAAAAAGGGTCAAAATGTTCAAGCTTCCTTAAAAAGCTAAAACAAAGGTCAAGCTTCTTGGAGAAGCTAAAAAGGGTCAAAAGGTTCAAGCTTCCTCAAGAAGCTAAAACAAACGTCAAGCTTCTTGGAGAAGCTAAAAAGGGTCAAAAGGTTCAAGCTTCTTGGAGAAGCTAAAGAAAGGGGCAAAAGGTTCAAACCTCCTCAAGAAAAGGTCTCGGCTAGAAAAAGTGGCCGATTGATCAAAATCAGTGGCCGGCCGACCAAACACAATGCCGACCGGCCAACACTTTTGGCCGGTAGCAATAAAACAGGGCCGGTGGTGACATGCCAAGGCCAGTGAGGTGTGGGGATGTCCAATCAAGCCATTCCCTGCCCTCAGAAGCAAAAACAGAAGTCGAGAGGTCTTGAGGCAAGGCATGCGGCCGAAACCTCCGAGAACCCAAGACGAACACGAACATGGATGATCACCAAGTGTTCAAATGGTGACGTCCAAGTCTTGAGGACGGTCAAAAATGGGCTGTCTACAGTTGCCCCTCTTTGACAGAACTCAAAAGTCATAACAATGACGGGAGTGATTGTCAAAGCCCAGAGACGACCCATTTTTGACAAGGCTGAAGACTTAGACAAAACATACAAGCTACAGATAAAGATATGCGCCCGAAGGCAGGGGCAAAATGCAACTGACAATGCAAGAAGCCGAACATAACTTATGATAATGCAAAGCAACATAGGGATGTATCCCGGTGTTTCGGAATAAGGAGAAGAAACACAGGGACGTATCCCAGTGTTTCGGAAAGAAGGAAGAAACGTAGGGACGTATCCTGGTGTTTCGGAAAGAAGGAAGAAACGTAGGGACATATCCCGGTGTTTCGGAAAAAGAGAAGAAATATAGGGACGTATCCCGGTGTTTCGGAAAGAAGGAAGAAACGTAGGGACGTATCCCGGTGTTTCGGAAAAAGAGAAGAAACATAGGGACGTATCCCGGTGTTTCGAAAAGAGAGAGAAA
>JAXFYN010001045.1:0-59924 GCA_036172215.1 Camellia granthamiana
ATAGCTGTTCAAGTGTTCGAACCGTGATGCGTGAGAAATTGTAAGTAAACGCCGTATTTACATATCTGCCACTGTGGAGGAGAATCCGTACAGGTGTTCGAGTGTTCGGACCCTAATGCGTGAGAATAGGTAAGTAAACGCCGTATTTACATATCTGCCACTGTGCAGGAGAATCCGTATAGGTGTTCGAGTGTTCGAACCCTAATGCGTGAGAAGTGGTGAGTAAATGCCGTATTTACATTTCTGCCACTGTGCAGGAGAATTCGTATAGGTGTTCGAGTGTTCGAACCGTAATTCGTGAGAAATGGTAAGTAAACGCCGTATTTACATATCTGCCACTGTGCAGGAGAATCCGTATAGGTGTTCAAGTGTTCGAACCGTGATGCGTGAGAAATTGTAAGTAAATGCCGTCTTTACATATCTGCCACTGTGCAGGAGAATCCGTATTGGTGTTCGAGTGTTCGAACCGTAATGCATGAGAAATGGTAAGTAAACACCATATTTACATATCTGCCACTGTGCAGGAGAATCCGTATAGGTGTTCGAGTGTTCGACTCCTAATGCGTGAGAAATGGTAAGTAAACGACGTATTTACATATCTGCCACTGTGCAGGAGAATCGGTATAGGTGTTCGAGTGTTCGAACCGTAATTCGTGAGAAATGGTAAGTAAACGCCGTATTTACATGTCTGCCACTGCGCAGGACAATCCGTATAGGTGCTCGAGTGTTTGAGCCCTAATGCCTGAGAAATGGTAACTAAACGCCGTATTTACATATCTGCCACTGCGCAGGAGAATCCGTATAGGTGTTCGAGTGTTCGAACCGTAATGCGTGAGAAATAGTAAGTAAACGCCGTATTTACATTTCTGCCACTGTGCAGGAGAATCCGTATAGGTGTTCGAGTGTTCGAACCGTAATGCATGAGAAATGGTAAGTAAACACCGTATTTACATATCTGCCACTGTGCAGGAGAATCCGTATAGGTGTTCGAGTGTTCGAACCCCAGTGCGTGAGAAATGTTAAGTAAACGACGTATTTACATATCTGCCACAGTGGAGGAGAATCCGTATAGGTGTTCGAGTGTTCGAACCCTAATGCGTGAGAAATGGTAAGTAAACGCCGTATTTACATATCTGCCACTGTGCAGGAGAATCCGTATAGGTGTTCGAGTGTTCGAACCGTAATTCGTGAGAAATGGTAAGTAAACGCCGTATTTACATATCTGCCACTGTGCAAGAAAATCCGTATAGCTGTTCAAGTGTTCGAACCGTGATGCGTGAGAAATTGTAAGTAAACGCCGTATTTACATATCTGCCACTGTGGAGGAGAACCCGTATATGTGTTCGAGTGTTCGAACCCTAATGCGTGAGAATAGGTAAGTAAACGCCGTATTTACATATCTGCCACTGTGCCGGAGAATCCGTATAGGCGTTCGAGTGTTCGAACCCTAATGCTTGAGAAGTGGTAAGTAAATGCCGTATTTACATATCTGCCACTGTGCAAGAGAATCCGTATAGGTGTTCGAGTGTTCGAACCGTGATGCGTGAGAAATTGTAAGTAAACGCCGTATTTACGTATCTGCCACTGTGCAGGAGAATCTGTATAGGTGTTCGAGTGTTCGAACCGTAATGCATGAGAAATGGTAAGTAAACACCGTATTTACATATCTGCAACTGTGCAGGAGAATCCGTATAGGTGTTCGAGTGTTCGACTCCTAATGCGTGAGAAATGGTAAGAAACGACGTATTTACATATCTGCCACTGTGCAGGAGAATCCGTATAGGTGTTCGAGTGTTCGAACCGTAATTCGTGAGAAATGGTATGTAAACGCCGTATTTACAAATCTGCCACTGTGCAAGAGAATCCGTATAGCTGTTCAAGTGTTCGAACCATGATGCTTGAGAAATTGTAAGTAAACGCCGTATTTACATATCCTCCACTGTGGTGGAGAATCCGTATAGGTGTTCGAGTGTTCGAACCGTAATGCGTGAGAAATAGTAAATAAACGCCGTATTTACATATATGCCACTGTGCAGGAGAATCCGTATAGGTGTTCGAGTGTTCGAACCGTGATGCGTGAGAAATTGTAAGTAAACGCCGTATTTACATATCTGCCACTGTGCAGGAGAATCTGTATAGGTGTTCGAGTGTTCGAACCCTAGTGCGTGAGAAATGTTAAGTAAACGACGTATTTACATATCTGCCACAGCGGAGGAGAATTCGTATAGGTGTTCGAACCCTAATGCGTGAGAAATGGTAAGTAAACGCCGTATTTATATATCTGCCACTGTGCAGGAGAATCCGTAAAGGTGTTCGAGTGTTCGAACCGTATTTCGTGAGAATTGGTAAGTAAACGCCTTATTTACGTATCTGCCACTGTGCAAGAGAATCCGTATAGCTGTTCAAGTGTTCGAACCGTGATGCGTGAGAAATTGTAAGTTAACGCCGTATTTACATATCTGCCACTGTGGAGGAGAATCCGTATAAGTGTTCGAGTGTTCGAACCCTAATGCGTGAGAATAGGTAAGTAAACGCCGTATTTACATATCTGCCACTGTGCAGGAGAATCCGTATAGGTGTTCGAGTATTCGAACCCTAATGCGTGAGAAATGGTAAGTAAATGCCGTATTTACATATCTGCCACTGTGCAGGAGAATCCGTATAGGTGTTCGAGTGTTCGAACCGTAATTCGTGAGAAATGGTAAATAAACGCCGTATTTACATATCTGCCACTGTGCAGGAGAATCCGTATACGTGTTCGAGTGTTCGAACCGTGATGCGTGAGAAATTGTAAGTAAACGCCGTATTTACATATCTGCCACTGTACAGGAGAATCCGTATAGGTGTTCGAGTGTTCGAACCGTAACGCATGAGAAATGGTAACTAAACACCGTATTTACATATCTGCCACTGTGCAGTAGAATCCGTATAGGTGTTCGAGTGTTCGACTCCTAATGCGTGAGAAATGGTAAGTAAACGACGTATTTACATATCTGCCACTGTGCAGGAGAATCCGTATAGGTGTTCGAGTGTTCGAACCGTAATTCGTGAGAAATGGTAAGTAAATGCTGTATTTACATGTCTGCCACTGTGCAGGACAATCCGTATAGGTGTTCGAGTGTTCGAGCCCTAATGCCTGAGAAATGGTAAGTAAACGCAGTATTTACATATCTGCCACTGCGCAGGAGAATCCGTATAGGTGTTCGAGTGTTCGAATCGTAATGCGTGAGAAATAGTAAGTAAACGCCGTATTTACATATCTGCCACTGTGCAGGAGAATCCGTATAGGTGTTCGAGTGTTCGAACTGTAATGCATGAGAAATGGTAAGTAAACACCGTATTTACATATCTGCCACTGTGTAGGAGAATCCGTATAGGTGTTCGAGTGTTCGAACCCTAGTGCGTGAGAAATGTTAAGTAAACGACGTATTTACATATCTGCCACTGTGCAGGAGAATCCGTATAGGTGTTCGAGTGTTCGAACCCTAATGTGTGAGAAATGGTAAGTAAATGCCGTATTTACATATCTGCCACTGTGCAGGAGAATCCGTACAGGCGTTCGAGTGTTCGAACCGTAATTCGTGAGAAATGGTAAATAAACGCCGTATTTACATAACTGCCACTGTGCAAGAGAATCCGTATAGCTGTTCAAGTGTTCGAACCGTGATGCGTGAGAAATTGTAAGTAAACGCCGTATTTACATATCTGCCACTGTGGGGGAGAATCCGTATAGGTGTTCGAGTGGTCGAACCCTAATGCGTGAGAATAGGTAAGTAAACGCCGTATTTACATATCTGCCACTGTGCAGGAGAATCCGTATTGGTGTTCGAGTGTTCGAACCCTAATGCGTGAGAAATGGTAAGTAAACGTCGTATTTACATATCTGCCACTGTGCAGGAGAATCCGTATAGGTGTTCGAGTGTTCGAACCGTAATTCGTGAGAAATGGTAAGTAAACGCTGTATTTACATGTCTGCCACTGTGCAGGACAATCCGTATAGGTGTTCGAGTGTTCGAACCCTAATGCCTGAGAAATGGTAACTAAACGCGTATTTACATATCTACCACTGCGCAGGAGAATCCGTATAGGTGTTCGAGTGTTCGAACCCTAATGTGTGAGAAATGGTAAGTAAATGCCGTATTTACATATCTGCCACTGTGCAGGAGAATCCGTACAGGTGTTCGAGTGTTCGAACCGTAATTCGTGAGAAATGGTAAATAAACGCCGTATTTACATAACTGCCACTGTGCAAGAGAATCTGTATAGCTGTTCAAGTGTTCGAACCGTGATGCGTGAGAAATTGTAAGTAAACGCCGTATTTACATATCTGCCACTGTGCCGGAGAATCCGTATAGGTGTTCGAGTGTTCGAACCCTAATGTGTGAGAAATGGTAAGTAAATGCCGTATTTACATATCTGCCACTGTGCAGGAGAATCCGTATAGGTGTTCGAGTGTTCGAACCGTAATTCGTGAGAAATGGTATGTAAACGCCGTATTTACAAATCTGCCACTGTGCAAGAGAATCCGTATAGCTGTTCAAGTGTTCGAACCATGATGCTTGAGAAATTGTAAGTAAACGCCGTATTTACATATCCTCCACTGTGGAGGAGAATCCGTATAGGTGTTCGAGTGTTCGAACCGTAATGCGTGAGAAATAGTAAATAAACGCCGTATTTACATATATGCCACTGTGCAGGAGAATCCGTATAGGTGTTCGAGTGTTCGAACCGTGATGCGTGAGAAATTGTAAGTAAACGCCGTATTTACATATCTGCCACTGTGCAGGAGAATCTGTATAGGTGTTCGAGTGTTCGAACCCTAGTGCGTGAGAAATGTTAAGTAAACGACGTATTTACATATCTGCCACAGCGGAGGAGAATTCGTATAGGTGTTCGAACCCTAATGCGTGAGAAATGGTAAGTAAACGCCGTATTTATATATCTGCCACTGTGCAGGAGAATCCGTAAAGGTGTTCGAGTGTTCGAACCGTATTTCGTGAGAATTGGTAAGTAAACGCCTTATTTACGTATCTGCCACTGTGCAAGAGAATCCGTATAGCTGTTCAAGTGTTCGAACCGTGATGCGTGAGAAATTGTAAGTTAACGCCGTATTTACATATCTGCCACTGTGGAGGAGAATCCGTATAAGTGTTCGAGTGTTCGAACCCTAATGCGTGAGAATAGGTAAGTAAACGCCGTATTTACATATCTGCCACTGTGCAGGAGAATCCGTATAGGTGTTCGAGTATTCGAACCCTAATGCGTGAGAAATGGTAAGTAAATGCCGTATTTACATATCTGCCACTGTGCAGGAGAATCCGTATAGGTGTTCGAGTGTTCGAACCGTAATTCGTGAGAAATGGTAAATAAACGCCGTATTTACATATCTGCCACTGTGCAGGAGAATCCGTATACGTGTTCGAGTGTTCGAACCGTGATGCGTGAGAAATTGTAAGTAAACGCCGTATTTACATATCTGCCACTGTACAGGAGAATCCGTATAGGTGTTCGAGTGTTCGAACCGTAACGCATGAGAAATGGTAACTAAACACCGTATTTACATATCTGCCACTGTGCAGTAGAATCCGTATAGGTGTTCGAGTGTTCGACTCCTAATGCGTGAGAAATGGTAAGTAAACGACGTATTTACATATCTGCCACTGTGCAGGAGAATCCGTATAGGTGTTCGAGTGTTCGAACCGTAATTCGTGAGAAATGGTAAGTAAATGCTGTATTTACATGTCTGCCACTGTGCAGGACAATCCGTATAGGTGTTCGAGTGTTCGAGCCCTAATGCCTGAGAAATGGTAAGTAAACGCAGTATTTACATATCTGCCACTGCGCAGGAGAATCCGTATAGGTGTTCGAGTGTTCGAATCGTAATGCGTGAGAAATAGTAAGTAAACGCCGTATTTACATATCTGCCACTGTGCAGGAGAATCCGTATAGGTGTTCGAGTGTTCGAACTGTAATGCATGAGAAATGGTAAGTAAACACCGTATTTACATATCTGCCACTGTGTAGGAGAATCCGTATAGGTGTTCGAGTGTTCGAACCCTAGTGCGTGAGAAATGTTAAGTAAACGACGTATTTACATATCTGCCACTGTGCAGGAGAATCCGTATAGGTGTTCGAGTGTTCGAACCCTAATGTGTGAGAAATGGTAAGTAAATGCCGTATTTACATATCTGCCACTGTGCAGGAGAATCCGTACAGGCGTTCGAGTGTTCGAACCGTAATTCGTGAGAAATGGTAAATAAACGCCGTATTTACATAACTGCCACTGTGCAAGAGAATCCGTATAGCTGTTCAAGTGTTCGAACCGTGATGCGTGAGAAATTGTAAGTAAACGCCGTATTTACATATCTGCCACTGTGGGGGAGAATCCGTATAGGTGTTCGAGTGGTCGAACCCTAATGCGTGAGAATAGGTAAGTAAACGCCGTATTTACATATCTGCCACTGTGCAGGAGAATCCGTATTGGTGTTCGAGTGTTCGAACCCTAATGCGTGAGAAATGGTAAGTAAACGTCGTATTTACATATCTGCCACTGTGCAGGAGAATCCGTATAGGTGTTCGAGTGTTCGAACCGTAATTCGTGAGAAATGGTAAGTAAACGCTGTATTTACATGTCTGCCACTGTGCAGGACAATCCGTATAGGTGTTCGAGTGTTCGAACCCTAATGCCTGAGAAATGGTAACTAAACGCGTATTTACATATCTACCACTGCGCAGGAGAATCCGTATAGGTGTTCGAGTGTTCGAACCCTAATGTGTGAGAAATGGTAAGTAAATGCCGTATTTACATATCTGCCACTGTGCAGGAGAATCCGTACAGGTGTTCGAGTGTTCGAACCGTAATTCGTGAGAAATGGTAAATAAACGCCGTATTTACATAACTGCCACTGTGCAAGAGAATCTGTATAGCTGTTCAAGTGTTCGAACCGTGATGCGTGAGAAATTGTAAGTAAACGCCGTATTTACATATCTGCCACTGTGCCGGAGAATCCGTATAGGTGTTCGGGTGTTCGAACCGTAATTCGTGAGAAATGGTAAGTAAACGCCGTATTTACATATCTGCCACTGTGCTGGAGAATCTGTATAGGTGTTCGAGTGTTCGAACCGTGATGCGTGAGAAATTGTAAGTAAACGTCGTATTTACATATCTGCCACTATGCAGGAGAATCCGTATAGGTGTTCGAGTGTTCGAACCGTAATTCGTGAGAAATGGTAAGTAAACGCTGTATTTACATGTCTGCCACTGTGCAGGACAATCCGTATAGGTGTTCGAGTGTTCGAACCCTAATGCCTGAGAAATGGTAACTAAACGCGTATTTACATATCTGCCACTGCGCGGGAGAATCCGTATAGGTGTTCGAGTGTTCGAACCGTAATGCGTGAGAGATGGTAAGTAAACGCCGTATTTACATATCTGCCAATGTACAGGAGAATCCGTATAGGTGTTCGAGTGTTCGAACCGTAATGCATGAGAAATGGTAAGTAAACACCGTATTTACATATCTGCCACTGTATAGGAGAATCCGTATAGGTGTTCGAGTGTTCGAACCCTAATGCGTGAGAAATGGTAAGTAAACGCCGTATTTACATATCTGCCACTGTGCAGGAAAATCCGTATAGGTGTTCGAGTGTTCGAACCGTAATGCGTGGGAAATGGTAAGTAAACGCCGTATTTACATATCTGCCACTGTGCAGGAGAATCCGTATAGGTGTTCGAGTGCTCGAACCGTAATGCCTGAGAAATGGTAAGTAAACACCGTATTTACATATCTGCCACTGTGCAGGAGAATCCGTATAGGTGTTCGAGTGTTTGAACCGTAATGCGTGAGAAATGGTAAGTAAATGCCGTATTTACATATCTGCCACTGTGTAGGAGAATCCGTATAGGTGTTCGAGTTTTCAACCCGTAATTCGTGAGAAATGGTAAGTAAACGCCGTATTTACATATCTGCCACTGTGCAGGAGAATCCGTATAGGTGTTCGAGTGTTCGAACCGTAATGCGTGAGAAATTGTAAGTAAACGCCGTATTTACATATCTGCCACTGTGGAGGAGAATCCGTATAGGTGTTCGAGTGTTCGAACCCTAATGCTTGAGAATAGGTAAGTAAACGCCGTATTTACATATCTGCCACTATGCAGGAAAATCCGTATAGGTGTTCGAGTGTTCGAACCCTAATGCGTGAGAAATGGTAAGTAAACGACGTATTTACATATCTGCCACTGTGCAGGAGAATCGGTATCGGTGTTCGAGTGTTCGAGCCGTAATTCGTGAGAAATGGTAAGTAACGCTGTATTTACATGCTTGCCACTGTGCAGGAGAATCCGTATAGGTGTTCGAGTATTCGAACCCTAATGCCTGAGAAATGGTAACTAAACGCCGTATTTACAAATCTGCCACTGCGCAGGAGAATCTGTATAGGTGTTCGAGTGTTCGAACCGTAATGCGTGAGAAATAGTAAGTAAACGCCGTATTTACATATCTGCCACTGTGCAGGAGAATCCGTATAGGTGTTCGAGTGTTCGAACCGTAATGCATGAGAAATGGTAAGTAAACACCGTATTTACATGTCTGCCACTGTGCAGGAGAATCCGTATAGGTGTTCTAGTGTTCGAACCCTAGTGCGTGAGAAATGTTAAGTAAACGACGTATTTACATATCTGCCACAGTGGAGGAGAATCCGTATAGGTGTTCGAGTGTTCGAACCCCAATGCGTGAGAAATGGTAAGTAAACGCCGTATTTACATATCTGCCACTGTGCAGGAGAATCCGTATAGGTGTTCGAGTGTTCGAACCGTAATTCGTGAGAAATGGTAAGTAAACGCCGTATTTACATATCTGCCACTGTGCAAGAAAATCCGTATAGCTGTTCAAGTGTTCGAACCGTGATGCGTGAGAAATTGTAAGTAAACGCCGTATTTACATATCTGCCACTGTGGAGGAGAATCCGTACAGGTGTTCGAGTGTTCGGACCCTAATGCGTGAGAATAGGTAAGTAAACGCCGTATTTACATATCTGCCACTGTGCAGGAGAATCCGTATAGGTGTTCGAGTGTTCGAACCCTAATGCGTGAGAAGTGGTGAGTAAATGCCGTATTTACATTTCTGCCACTGTGCAGGAGAATTCGTATAGGTGTTCGAGTGTTCGAACCGTAATTCGTGAGAAATGGTAAGTAAACGCCGTATTTACATATCTGCCACTGTGCAGGAGAATCCGTATAGGTGTTCAAGTGTTCGAACCGTGATGCGTGAGAAATTGTAAGTAAATGCCGTCTTTACATATCTGCCACTGTGCAGGAGAATCCGTATTGGTGTTCGAGTGTTCGAACCGTAATGCATGAGAAATGGTAAGTAAACACCATATTTACATATCTGCCACTGTGCAGGAGAATCCGTATAGGTGTTCGAGTGTTCGACTCCTAATGCGTGAGAAATGGTAAGTAAACGACGTATTTACATATCTGCCACTGTGCAGGAGAATCGGTATAGGTGTTCGAGTGTTCGAACCGTAATTCGTGAGAAATGGTAAGTAAACGCCGTATTTACATGTCTGCCACTGCGCAGGACAATCCGTATAGGTGCTCGAGTGTTTGAGCCCTAATGCCTGAGAAATGGTAACTAAACGCCGTATTTACATATCTGCCACTGCGCAGGAGAATCCGTATAGGTGTTCGAGTGTTCGAACCGTAATGCGTGAGAAATAGTAAGTAAACGCCGTATTTACATTTCTGCCACTGTGCAGGAGAATCCGTATAGGTGTTCGAGTGTTCGAACCGTAATGCATGAGAAATGGTAAGTAAACACCGTATTTACATATCTGCCACTGTGCAGGAGAATCCGTATAGGTGTTCGAGTGTTCGAACCCCAGTGCGTGAGAAATGTTAAGTAAACGACGTATTTACATATCTGCCACAGTGGAGGAGAATCCGTATAGGTGTTCGAGTGTTCGAACCCTAATGCGTGAGAAATGGTAAGTAAACGCCGTATTTACATATCTGCCACTGTGCAGGAGAATCCGTATAGGTGTTCGAGTGTTCGAACCGTAATTCGTGAGAAATGGTAAGTAAACGCCGTATTTACATATCTGCCACTGTGCAAGAAAATCCGTATAGCTGTTCAAGTGTTCGAACCGTGATGCGTGAGAAATTGTAAGTAAACGCCGTATTTACATATCTGCCACTGTGGAGGAGAACCCGTATATGTGTTCGAGTGTTCGAACCCTAATGCGTGAGAATAGGTAAGTAAACGCCGTATTTACATATCTGCCACTGTGCCGGAGAATCCGTATAGGCGTTCGAGTGTTCGAACCCTAATGCTTGAGAAGTGGTAAGTAAATGCCGTATTTACATATCTGCCACTGTGCAAGAGAATCCGTATAGGTGTTCGAGTGTTCGAACCGTGATGCGTGAGAAATTGTAAGTAAACGCCGTATTTACGTATCTGCCACTGTGCAGGAGAATCTGTATAGGTGTTCGAGTGTTCGAACCGTAATGCATGAGAAATGGTAAGTAAACACCGTATTTACATATCTGCAACTGTGCAGGAGAATCCGTATAGGTGTTCGAGTGTTCGACTCCTAATGCGTGAGAAATGGTAAGAAACGACGTATTTACATATCTGCCACTGTGCAGGAGAATCCGTATAGGTGTTCGAGTGTTCGAACCGTAATTCGTGAGAAATGGTATGTAAACGCCGTATTTACAAATCTGCCACTGTGCAAGAGAATCCGTATAGCTGTTCAAGTGTTCGAACCATGATGCTTGAGAAATTGTAAGTAAACGCCGTATTTACATATCCTCCACTGTGGAGGAGAATCCGTATAGGTGTTCGAGTGTTCGAACCGTAATGCGTGAGAAATAGTAAATAAACGCCGTATTTACATATATGCCACTGTGCAGGAGAATCCGTATAGGTGTTCGAGTGTTCGAACCGTGATGCGTGAGAAATTGTAAGTAAACGCCGTATTTACATATCTGCCACTGTGCAGGAGAATCTGTATAGGTGTTCGAGTGTTCGAACCCTAGTGCGTGAGAAATGTTAAGTAAACGACGTATTTACATATCTGCCACAGCGGAGGAGAATTCGTATAGGTGTTCGAACCCTAATGCGTGAGAAATGGTAAGTAAACGCCGTATTTATATATCTGCCACTGTGCAGGAGAATCCGTAAAGGTGTTCGAGTGTTCGAACCGTATTTCGTGAGAATTGGTAAGTAAACGCCTTATTTACGTATCTGCCACTGTGCAAGAGAATCCGTATAGCTGTTCAAGTGTTCGAACCGTGATGCGTGAGAAATTGTAAGTTAACGCCGTATTTACATATCTGCCACTGTGGAGGAGAATCCGTATAAGTGTTCGAGTGTTCGAACCCTAATGCGTGAGAATAGGTAAGTAAACGCCGTATTTACATATCTGCCACTGTGCAGGAGAATCCGTATAGGTGTTCGAGTATTCGAACCCTAATGCGTGAGAAATGGTAAGTAAATGCCGTATTTACATATCTGCCACTGTGCAGGAGAATCCGTATAGGTGTTCGAGTGTTCGAACCGTAATTCGTGAGAAATGGTAAATAAACGCCGTATTTACATATCTGCCACTGTGCAGGAGAATCCGTATACGTGTTCGAGTGTTCGAACCGTGATGCGTGAGAAATTGTAAGTAAACGCCGTATTTACATATCTGCCACTGTACAGGAGAATCCGTATAGGTGTTCGAGTGTTCGAACCGTAACGCATGAGAAATGGTAACTAAACACCGTATTTACATATCTGCCACTGTGCAGTAGAATCCGTATAGGTGTTCGAGTGTTCGACTCCTAATGCGTGAGAAATGGTAAGTAAACGACGTATTTACATATCTGCCACTGTGCAGGAGAATCCGTATAGGTGTTCGAGTGTTCGAACCGTAATTCGTGAGAAATGGTAAGTAAATGCTGTATTTACATGTCTGCCACTGTGCAGGACAATCTGTATAGGTGTTCGAGTGTTCGAGCCCTAATGCCTGAGAAATGGTAAGTAAACGCAGTATTTACATATCTGCCACTGCGCAGGAGAATCCGTATAGGTGTTCGAGTGTTCGAATCGTAATGCGTGAGAAATAGTAAGTAAACGCCGTATTTACATATCTGCCACTGTGCAGGAGAATCCGTATAGGTGTTCGAGTGTTCGAACTGTAATGCATGAGAAATGGTAAGTAAACACCGTATTTACATATCTGCCACTGTGTAGGAGAATCCGTATAGGTGTTCGAGTGTTCGAACCCTAGTGCGTGAGAAATGTTAAGTAAACGACGTATTTACATATCTGCCACAGTGGAGGAGAATCTGTATAGGTGTTCGAGTGTTCGAACCCTAATGCGTGAGAAATGGTAAGTAAACGCCGTATTTACATATCTGCCACTGTGCAGGAGAATCCGTATAGGTGTTCGAGTGTTCGAATCGTAATTCGTGAGAAATGGTATATAAACGCCGTATTTACATATCTGCCACTGTGCAAGAGAATCCGTATAGCTATTCAAGTGTTCGAACCGTAATGCATGAGAAATGGTAAGTAAACGGTGTATTTACATATCTGCCCATGTGCAGGTGAATCCGTATAGGTGTTCGAGTGTTCGAACCGTAATGCATGAGAAATGGTAAGTAAACACCGTATTTACATATCTGCCACTGTGCAGGAGAATCCGTATAGGTGTTCGAGTGTTCGAACCGTAATGCATGAGAAATGGTAAGTAAACACCGTATTTACATATCTGCCACTATGCAGGAGAATCTGTATAGGTGTTCGAGTGTTCGAACCGTAATGCGTGAGAAATGGTAAGTAAACGCCGTATTTACATATCTGCCACTGTGCAGGAGAATCCGTATAGGTGTTCGAGTGTTCGAACCGTAATGCGTGAGAAATGGTAAGTAAACGCCGTATTTACATATCAGCCACTGTGCAGGAGAATCCGTATAGGTGTTCGAGTGTTCGAACCGTAACGCCTGAGAAATGGTAAGTAAACACCGTATTTACATATCTGCCACTGTGCAGGAGAATCCGTATAGGTGTTCGAGTGTTCGAACCGTAATGCGTGAGAAATGGTAAGTAAACGCCGTATTTACATATCTGCCACTGTGCAAGAAAATCCGTATAGCTGTTCAAGTGTTCGAACCGTGATGCGTTAGAAATTGTAAGTAAACGCCGTATTTACATATCTGCCACTGTGGAGGAGAATCCGTATATGTGTTCGAGTGTTCGAACCCTAATGCGTGAGAATAGGTAAGTAAACGCCGTATTTACATATCTGCCACTGTGCAGGAGAATCCGTATAGGTGTTCGAGTGTTCGAACCCTAATGCTTGAGAAGTGGTAAGTAAATGCCGTATTTACATATCTGCCACTGTGCAGGAGAATCCGTATAGGTGTTCGAGTGTTCGAACCGTGATGCGTGAGAAATTGTAAGTAAACGCCGTATTTACGTATCTGCCACTGTGCAGGAGAATCTGTATAGGTGTTCGAGTGTTCGAACCGTAATGCATGAGGAATGGTAAGTAAACACCGTATTTACATATCTGCAACTGTGCAGGAGAATCCGTATAGGTGTTCGAGTGTTCGACTCCTAATGCGTGAGAAATTGTAAGAAACGACGTATTTACATATCTGCCACTGTGCAGGAGAATCCGTATAGGTGTTCGAGTGTTCGAACCGTAATTCGTGAGAAATGGTATGTAAACGCCGTATTTACATATCTGCCACTGTGCAAGAGAATCCGTATAGCTGTTCAAGTGTTCGAACCATGATGCGTGAGAAATTGTAAGTAAACGCCGTATTTACATATCTGCCACTGTGGAGGAGAATCCGTATAGGTGTTCGAGTGTTCGAACCGTAATGCGTGAGAAATAGTAAATAAACGCCGTATTTACATATCTGCCACTGTGCAGGAGAATCCGTATAGGTGTTCGAGTGTTCGAACCGTGATGCGTGAGAAATTGTAAGTAAACGTCGTATTTACATATCTGTCACTGTGCAGGAGAATCTGTATAGGTGTTCGAGTGTTCGAACCCTAGTGCGTGAGAAATGTTAAGTAAACGACGTATTTACATATTTGCCACAGCGGAGGAGAATCCGTATAGGTGTTCGAACCCTAATGCGTGAGAAATGGTAAGTAAACGCCGTATTTACATATCTGCCACTGTGCAGGAGAATCCATATAGGTGTTCGAGTGTTCGAACCGTATTTCGTGAGAATTGGTAAGTAAACGCCTTATTTACGTATCTGCCACTGTGCAAGAGAATCCGTATAGCTGTTCAAGTGTTTGAACCGTGATGCGTGAGAAATTGTAAGTTAACGCCGTATTTACATATCTGCCACTGTGGAGGAGAATCCGTATAGGTGTTCGAGTGTTCGAACCCTAATGCGTGAGAATAGGTAAGTAAACGACGTATTTACATATCTGCCACTGTGCAGGAGAATCCGTATAGGTGTTCGAGTATTCGAACCCTAATGCGTGAGAAATGGTAAATAAACGCCGTATTTACATATCTGCCGCTGTGCAGGAGAATCCGTATACGTGTTCGAGTGTTCGAACCGTGATGCGTGAGAAATTGTAAGTAAACGCCGTATTTACATATCTGCCACTGTACAGGAGAATCCGTATAGGTGGTCGAGTGTTCGAACCGTAATGCATGAGAAATGGTAACTAAACACCGTATTTACATATCTGCCACTATGGAGTAGAATCCGTATAGGTGTTCGAGTGTTCGACTCCTAATGCGTGAGAAATGGTAAGTAAACGACGTATTTACATATCTGCCACTGTGCAGGAGAATCCGTATAGGTGTTCGAGTGTTCGAACCGTAATTCGTGAGAAATGGTAAGTAAAGGCTGTATTTACATGTCTGCCACTGTGCAGGACAATCCGTATAGGTCTTCGAGTGTTCGAGCCCTAATGCCTGAGAAATGGTAAGTAAACGCCGTATTTACATATCTGCCACTGCGCAGGAGAATCCGTATAGGTGTTCGAGTGTTCGAATCGTAATGCGTGAGAAATAGTAAGTAAACGCCGTATTTACATATCTGCCACTGTGCAGGAGAATCCGTATAGGTGTTCGAGTGTTCGAACCGTAATGCATGAGAAATGGTAAGTAAACACCGTATTTACATATCTGCCACTGTGTAGGAGAATCCGTATAGGTGTTCGAGTGTTCGAACCGTAATGCATGAGAAATGGTAAGTAAACACCGTATTTACATATCTGCCACTGTGCAGGAGAATCCGTATAGGTGTTCGAGTGTTCGAACCGTAATGCATGAGAAATGGTAAGTAAACACCGTATTTACATATCTGCCACTCTGCAGGAGAATCTGTATAGGTGTTCGAGTGTTCGAACCGTAATGCGTGAGAAATGGTAAGTAAACGCCGTATTTACATATCTGCCACTGTGCAGGAGAATCCGTATAGGTGTTCGAGTGTTCGAACCGTAATGCGTGAGAAATGGTAAGTAAACGCCGTATTTACATATCAGCCACTGTGCAGGAGAATCCGTATAGGTGTTCGAGTGTTCGAACCGTAACGCCTGAGAAATGGTAAGTAAACACCGTATTTACATATCTGCCACTGTGCAGGAGAATCCGTATAGGTGTTCGAGTGTTCGAACCATAATGCGTGAGAAATGGTAAGTAAACGCCATCTTTACATATCTGCCACTATGGAGGAGAATCCGTATAGGTGTTCGAGTGTTCGAACCCTAATGCGTGAGAAATGGAAAGTAAACGCCGTATTTACATATCTGCCACTGTGCAGGAGAATCCGTATAGGTGTTCGAGTGTTCGAACCGTAATGCGTGAGAAATGGTAAGTAAACGCCGTATTTACATATCTGCCACTGTGCAGGAGAATCCGTATAGGTGTTCGAGTGTTCGAACCGTAATGCATGAGAAATGGTGAGTAAGCACCGTATTAACATATCTGCCACTGTGCAGGAGAATCCGTATCGGTGTTCGAGTGTTCGAACCGTAATGCGTGAGAAATGGTAAGTAAACGCCGTATTTACATATCAGCCACTGTGCAGGAGAATCCGTATAGGTGTTCGAGTGTTCGAACCGTAACGCCTGAGAAATGGTAAGTAAACACCGTATTTACATATCTGCCACAGTGGAGGAGAATCCGTATAGGTGTTCGAGTGTTCGAACCGTAATGCGTGAGAAATGGTAAGTAAACGCCGTATTTACATATCTGCCACTACGGAGGAGAATCCGTATAGGTGTTCGAGTGTTCGAACCCTAATGCGTGAGAAATGGAAAGTAAACGTCGTATTTACATATCTGCCACTGTGCAGGAGAATCCGTATAGGTGTTCGAGTGTTCGAACCGTAATGCGTGAGAAATGGTAAGTAAACGCCGTATTTACATATCTGCCACTGTGCAGGAGAATCCGTATAGGTGTTCGAGTGTTCGAACCGTAATGCATGAGAAATGGTAAGTAAGCACCGTATTTACATATCTGCCACTGTGCAGGAGAATCCGTATAGATGTTCGAGTGCTCGAACCGTAATGCGTGAGAAATGGTAAGTAAACGCCGTATTTACATATCTTCCACTGTGCAGGAGAATCCATATAGGTGTTCGAGAGTTCGAACCTTAATTCGTGAGAAATTGTAAGTAAACGCTGTATTTACATGTCTGCCACTGTGCAGGAGAATCCGTATAGGTGTTCGAGTGTTCGAACCGTAATGCATGAGAAATGGTAAGTAAGCACCGTATTTACATATCTGCCACTGTGCAGGAGAATCCGTATAGGTGTTCGAGTGTTCGAACCGTAATGCATGAGAAATGGTAAGTAAACGTCGTATTTACATATCTGCCACTGTGCAGGAGAATCCGTATAGGTGTTCGAGTGTTCGAACCGTAACGCCTGAGAAATGGTAAGTAAACACCGTATTTACATATCTGCCACTGTGTAGGAGAATCCGTATAGGTGTTCGAGTGTTCGAACCGTAATGCGTGAGAAATGGTAAGTAAACGCCGTATTTACATATCTGCCACTATGGAGGAGAATCCGTATAGGTGTTCGAGTGTTCGAACCCTAATGCGTGAGAAATGGAAAGTAAACGCCGTATTTACATATCTGCCACTGTCCAGGGGAATCCGTATAGGTGTTCGAGTGTTCGAACCCTAATGCGTGAGAAATGGTAAGTACACGCCGTAGTTACATACCTGCCACTGTGCAGGAGAATCCGTATAGGTGTTCGAGTGTTCAAACCGTAATGCATGAGAAATGGTAAGTAAACACCGTATTTACATATCTGCCACTGTGCAGGAGAATCCGTATAGGTGTTCGAGTGTTCGAATCGTAATGCGGGAGAAATGGTAAGTAAACGCCGTATTTACATATCTGCCACTGTGGAGGAGAATCCATATAGGTGTTCGAGTGTTCGAACCCTAATGCCTGAGAAATGGTAAGTAAACGCCGTATTTACATATCTGCCGCTGTGCAGGAGAATCCGTATAAGTGTTCGAGTGTTTGAACCGTAACTCGCGAGAAATGGTAAGTAAACGCTGTATTTACATATCTGCCCATGTGCAGGAGAATCCGTATAGGTGTTCGAGTGTTCGAATCGTAATTCGTGAGAAATGGTATATAAACGCCGTATTTACATATCTGCCACTGTGCAAGAGAATCCGTATAGCTATTCAAGTGTTCGAACCGTAATGCATGAGAAATGGTAAGTAAACGGTGTATTTACATATCTGCCCATGTGCAGGTGAATCCGTATAGGTGTTCGAGTGTTCGAACCGTAATGCATGAGAAATGGTAAGTAAACACCGTATTTACATATCTGCCACTGTGCAGGAGAATCCGTATAGGTGTTCGAGTGTTCGAACCGTAATGCATGAGAAATGGTAAGTAAACACCGTATTTACATATCTGCCACTATGCAGGAGAATCTGTATAGGTGTTCGAGTGTTCGAACCGTAATGCGTGAGAAATGGTAAGTAAACGCCGTATTTACATATCTGCCACTGTGCAGGAGAATCCGTATAGGTGTTCGAGTGTTCGAACCGTAATGCGTGAGAAATGGTAAGTAAACGCCGTATTTACATATCAGCCACTGTGCAGGAGAATCCGTATAGGTGTTCGAGTGTTCGAACCGTAACGCCTGAGAAATGGTAAGTAAACACCGTATTTACATATCTGCCACTGTGCAGGAGAATCCGTATAGGTGTTCGAGTGTTCGAACCGTAATGCGTGAGAAATGGTAAGTAAACGCCGTATTTACATATCTGCCACTGTGCAAGAAAATCCGTATAGCTGTTCAAGTGTTCGAACCGTGATGCGTTAGAAATTGTAAGTAAACGCCGTATTTACATATCTGCCACTGTGGAGGAGAATCCGTATATGTGTTCGAGTGTTCGAACCCTAATGCGTGAGAATAGGTAAGTAAACGCCGTATTTACATATCTGCCACTGTGCAGGAGAATCCGTATAGGTGTTCGAGTGTTCGAACCCTAATGCTTGAGAAGTGGTAAGTAAATGCCGTATTTACATATCTGCCACTGTGCAGGAGAATCCGTATAGGTGTTCGAGTGTTCGAACCGTGATGCGTGAGAAATTGTAAGTAAACGCCGTATTTACGTATCTGCCACTGTGCAGGAGAATCTGTATAGGTGTTCGAGTGTTCGAACCGTAATGCATGAGGAATGGTAAGTAAACACCGTATTTACATATCTGCAACTGTGCAGGAGAATCCGTATAGGTGTTCGAGTGTTCGACTCCTAATGCGTGAGAAATGGTAAGAAACGACGTATTTACATATCTGCCACTGTGCAGGAGAATCCGTATAGGTGTTCGAGTGTTCGAACCGTAATTCGTGAGAAATGGTATGTAAACGCCGTATTTACATATCTGCCACTGTGCAAGAGAATCCGTATAGCTGTTCAAGTGTTCGAACCATGATGCGTGAGAAATTGTAAGTAAACGCCGTATTTACATATCTGCCACTGTGGAGGAGAATCCGTATAGGTGTTCGAGTGTTCGAACCGTAATGCGTGAGAAATAGTAAATAAACGCCGTATTTACATATCTGCCACTGTGCAGGAGAATCCGTATAGGTGTTCGAGTGTTCGAACCGTGATGCGTGAGAAATTGTAAGTAAACGTCGTATTTACATATCTGCCACTGTGCAGGAGAATCTGTATAGGTGTTCGAGTGTTCGAACCCTAGTGCGTGAGAAATGTTAAGTAAACGACGTATTTACATATCTGCCACAGCGGAGGAGAATCCGTATAGGTGTTCGAACCCTAATGCGTGAGAAATGGTAAGTAAACGCCGTATTTACATATCTGCCACTGTGCAGGAGAATCCATATAGGTGTTCGAGTGTTCGAACCGTATTTCGTGAGAATTGGTAAGTAAACGCCTTATTTACGTATCTGCCACTGTGCAAGAGAATCCGTATAGCTGTTCAAGTGTTTGAACCGTGATGCGTGAGAAATTGTAAGTTAACGCCGTATTTACATATCTGCCACTGTGGAGGAGAATCCGTATAGGTGTTCGAGTGTTCGAACCCTAATGCGTGAGAATAGGTAAGTAAACGACGTATTTACATATCTGCCACTGTGCAGGAGAATCCGTATAGGTGTTCGAGTATTCGAACCCTAATGCGTGAGAAATGGTAAATAAACGCCGTATTTACATATCTGCCGCTGTGCAGGAGAATCCGTATACGTGTTCGAGTGTTCGAACCGTGATGCGTGAGAAATTGTAAGTAAACGCCGTATTTACATATCTGCCACTGTACAGGAGAATCCGTATAGGTGGTCGAGTGTTCGAACCGTAATGCATGAGAAATGGTAACTAAACACCGTATTTACATATCTGCCACTATGGAGTAGAATCCGTATAGGTGTTCGAGTGTTCGACTCCTAATGCGTGAGAAATGGTAAGTAAACGACGTATTTACATATCTGCCACTGTGCAGGAGAATCCGTATAGGTGTTCGAGTGTTCGAACCGTAATTCGTGAGAAATGGTAAGTAAAGGCTGTATTTACATGTCTGCCACTGTGCAGGACAATCCGTATAGGTCTTCGAGTGTTCGAGCCCTAATGCCTGAGAAATGGTAAGTAAACGCCGTATTTACATATCTGCCACTGCGCAGGAGAATCCGTATAGGTGTTCGAGTGTTCGAATCGTAATGCGTGAGAAATAGTAAGTAAACGCCGTATTTACATATCTGCCACTGTGCAGGAGAATCCGTATAGGTGTTCGAGTGTTCGAACCGTAATGCATGAGAAATGGTAAGTAAACACCGTATTTACATATCTGCCACTGTGTAGGAGAATCCGTATAGGTGTTCGAGTGTTCGAACCGTAATGCATGAGAAATGGTAAGTAAACACCGTATTTACATATCTGCCACTGTGCAGGAGAATCCGTATAGGTGTTCGAGTGTTCGAACCGTAATGCATGAGAAATGGTAAGTAAACACCGTATTTACATATCTGCCACTCTGCAGGAGAATCTGTATAGGTGTTCGAGTGTTCGAACCGTAATGCGTGAGAAATGGTAAGTAAACGCCGTATTTACATATCTGCCACTGTGCAGGAGAATCCGTATAGGTGTTCGAGTGTTCGAACCGTAATGCGTGAGAAATGGTAAGTAAACGCCGTATTTACATATCAGCCACTGTGCAGGAGAATCCGTATAGGTGTTCGAGTGTTCGAACCGTAACGCCTGAGAAATGGTAAGTAAACACCGTATTTACATATCTGCCACTGTGCAGGAGAATCCGTATAGGTGTTCGAGTGTTCGAACCATAATGCGTGAGAAATGGTAAGTAAACGCCATCTTTACATATCTGCCACTATGGAGGAGAATCCGTATAGGTGTTCGAGTGTTCGAACCCTAATGCGTGAGAAATGGAAAGTAAACGCCGTATTTACATATCTGCCACTGTGCAGGAGAATCCGTATAGGTGTTCGAGTGTTCGAACCGTAATGCGTGAGAAATGGTAAGTAAACGCCGTATTTACATATCTGCCACTGTGCAGGAGAATCCGTATAGGTGTTCGAGTGTTCGAACCGTAATGCATGAGAAATGGTGAGTAAGCACCGTATTAACATATCTGCCACTGTGCAGGAGAATCCGTATCGGTGTTCGAGTGTTCGAACCGTAATGCGTGAGAAATGGTAAGTAAACGCCGTATTTACATATCAGCCACTGTGCAGGAGAATCCGTATAGGTGTTCGAGTGTTCGAACCGTAACGCCTGAGAAATGGTAAGTAAACACCGTATTTACATATCTGCCACAGTGGAGGAGAATCCGTATAGGTGTTCGAGTGTTCGAACCGTAATGCGTGAGAAATGGTAAGTAAACGCCGTATTTACATATCTGCCACTACGGAGGAGAATCCGTATAGGTGTTCGAGTGTTCGAACCCTAATGCGTGAGAAATGGAAAGTAAACGTCGTATTTACATATCTGCCACTGTGCAGGAGAATCCGTATAGGTGTTCGAGTGTTCGAACCGTAATGCGTGAGAAATGGTAAGTAAACGCCGTATTTACATATCTGCCACTGTGCAGGAGAATCCGTATAGGTGTTCGAGTGTTCGAACCGTAATGCATGAGAAATGGTAAGTAAGCACCGTATTTACATATCTGCCACTGTGCAGGAGAATCCGTATAGATGTTCGAGTGCTCGAACCGTAATGCGTGAGAAATGGTAAGTAAACGCCGTATTTACATATCTTCCACTGTGCAGGAGAATCCATATAGGTGTTCGAGAGTTCGAACCTTAATTCGTGAGAAATTGTAAGTAAACGCTGTATTTACATGTCTGCCACTGTGCAGGAGAATCCGTATAGGTGTTCGAGTGTTCGAACCGTAATGCATGAGAAATGGTAAGTAAGCACCGTATTTACATATCTGCCACTGTGCAGGAGAATCCGTATAGGTGTTCGAGTGTTCGAACCGTAATGCGTGAGAAATGGTAAGTAAACGTCGTATTTACATATCTGCCACTGTGCAGGAGAATCCGTATAGGTGTTCGAGTGTTCGAACCGTAACGCCTGAGAAATGGTAAGTAAACACCGTATTTACATATCTGCCACTGTGTAGGAGAATCCGTATAGGTGTTCGAGTGTTCGAACCGTAATGCGTGAGAAATGGTAAGTAAACGCCGTATTTACATATCTGCCACTATGGAGGAGAATCCGTATAGGTGTTCGAGTGTTCGAACCCTAATGCGTGAGAAATGGAAAGTAAACGCCGTATTTACATATCTGCCACTGTCCAGGGGAATCCGTATAGGTGTTCGAGTGTTCGAACCCTAATGCGTGAGAAATGGTAAGTACACGCCGTAGTTACATACCTGCCACTGTGCAGGAGAATCCGTATAGGTGTTCGAGTGTTCAAACCGTAATGCATGAGAAATGGTAAGTAAACACCGTATTTACATATCTGCCACTGTGCAGGAGAATCCGTATAGGTGTTCGAGTGTTCGAATCGTAATACGGGGAGAAATGGTAAGTAAACGCCGTATTTACATATCTGCCACTGTGGAGGAGAATCCATATAGGTGTTCGAGTGTTCGAACCCTAATGCCTGAGAAATGGTAAGTAAACGCCGTATTTACATATCTGCCGCTGTGCAGGAGAATCCGTATAAGTGTTCGAGTGTTTGAACCGTAACTCGCGAGAAATGGTAAGTAAACGCTGTATTTACATATCTGCCCTTGTGCAGGAGAATCCGTATAGGTGTTCGAGTGTTCGAACCGTAATGCATGAGAAATGGTAAGTCAACACCGTATTTACATATCTGCCACTATGCAGGAGAATCCGTATAGGTTTTCGAGTGTTCGAACCGTAATGCGTGAGAAATGGTAAGTAAACGCCGTATTTACATATCTGCCACTGTGCAGGAGAATCCGTATAGGTGTTCGAGAGTTCGAACCGTAATTCGTGAGAAATTGAAGTGAACGCTGTATTTACATGTCTTGCCACTGTGCAGGCGAATCCGTATAGGTGTTCGAGTGTTCGAACCGTAATGCATGAGAAATGGTAAGTAAGCAACCGTATTTACATATCTGCCACTGTGCAGGAGAATCCGTATAGGTGTTCGAGTGTTCGAACCGTAATGCGTGAGAAATGGTAAGTAAACGCCCGTATTTACATATCTGCCACTATAGAGGAGAATCCGTATAGGTGTTCGAGTGTTCGAACCCTAATGCGTGAGAAATGGAAAGTAAATGCCGTATTTACATATCTGCCACTGTGCAGGAGAATCCGTATAGGTGTTCGAGTGTTCGAACCCTAATGCGTGAGAAATGGTAAGTAAAAACGCCGTAGTTACATATCTGCCACTGTGCAAGAGAATCCACATAGGTGTTCGAGTGGTCGAACCGTAATGCATGAGAAATGGTAAGTAAACACCGTATTTACATATCTGCCACTATGCAGGAGAATCTGTATAGGTGTTCGAGTGTTCGAACCGCAATGCGTGAGAAATGGTAAGTAAACACCGTATTTATATATCTGCCACTGTGCAGGAGAATCCGTATAGGTGTTCCAGTGTTCGAACCGTAATGTAAGAGAAATGGTAACTCAACACCGTATTTACATATCTGCCACTGCGCAGGAGAATCCGTATAGGTGTTCGAGTGTTCGAACCCTAATGCATGAGAAACGGCAAGTAAACGCCGTATTTACATATCTGCCACTGTGCAGGAGAATCCGTGTAGGTGTTCGATTGTTCGAACCGTAATGTATGAGAAATGGTAAGTAAACGCCGTATTTACATATCTGCCACTGTGCAGGAGAATCCGTATAGGTGTTCGAGTGTTCGAACCGTAATGCGTGAGAAATGGTAAGTAAACGCCGTATTTACATATCTGCCACTGTGCAGGAGAATCCGTATAGGTGTTCGAGTGTTCAAACCGTAATGTGTGAGAAACGGTCAGAAAACGCCATATTTACATCTCTGCCACTGTGGAGGAGAATCCGTATAGGTGTTCGAGTGTTCGAACCCTAATGCGTGAGAGTAGGTAAGTAGACGCCGTATTTACATATCTGCCACTGTGCAGGAGAATCCGTATAGGTGTCCGATTGTTCGAACCGTAATGCGTGAGAAATGGTAAGTAAACGCCGTATTTACATATCTGCCACTGTGCAGGAGAATCCGTATAGGTGTTCGAGAGTTCGAACCGTAATTCGTGAGAAATTGTAAGTAAACGCTGTATTTACATGTCTGCCACTGTGCAGGAGAATCCGTATAGGTGTTCGAGTGTTCGAACCGTAATGCATGAGAAATGGTAAGTAAGCACCGTATTTACATATCTGCCACTGTGCAGGAGAATCCGTATAGGTGTTCGAGTGTTCGAACCGTAATGCGTGAGAAATGGTAAGTAAACGCCGTATTTACATATCTGCCACTGTGCAGGAGAATCCGTATAGGTGTTCGAGTGTTCGAACTGTAACGCCTAAGAAATGGTAAGTAAACACCGTATTTACATATCTGCCACTGTGCAGGAGAATCCGTATAGGTGTTCGAGTGTTCGAACCGTAATGCGTGAGAAATGGTAAGTAAACGCCGTATTTACATATCTGCCACTCTGGAGGAGAATCCGTATAGGTGTTCGAGTGTTCGAACCCTAATGCGTGAGAAATGGAAAGTAAACGCCGTATTTACATATCTGCCACTGTGCAGGAGAATCCGTATAGGTGTTCGAGTGTTCGAACCCTAATGCGTGAGAAATGGTAACTAAACGCCGTATTTACATATCTGCCACTGTGCAGGAGAATCCGTATAGGTGTTCGAGTGTTCGAACCGTAATGCATGAGAAATGGTAAGTAAACACCGTATTTACATATCTGCCACTGTGCAGGAGAATCCGTATAGGTGTTCGAGTGTTCGAACCGTAATGCGGGAGAAATGGTAAGTAAACGCCGTATTTACATATCTGCCGCTGTGCAGGAGAATCCGTATAGGTGTTCGAGTGTTTGAACCGTAACTCGTGAGAAATGGTAAGTAAACGCTGTATTTACATATCTGCCCATGTGCAGGAGAATCCGTACAGGTGTTCGAGTGCTCGAACCGTAATGCATGAGAAATGGTAAGTAAACACCGTATTTACATATCTGCCACTGTGCAGGAGAATCCGTATAGGTGTTTGAGTGTTCGAACCGTAATGCGTGAGAAATGGTAAGTAAACGCCGTATTTACATATCTGCCACTATGGAGGAGAATCCGTATAGGTGTTCGAGTGTTCGAACCCTAATGCGTGAGAAATGGAAAGTAAACGCCGTATTTACATATCTGCCACTGTGCAGGAGAATCCGTATAGGTGTTCGAGTGTTCGAACCGTAATGCATGAGACATGGTAAGTAAGCACCGTATTTACATATCTGCCACTGTGCAGGAGAATCCGTATAGGTGTTCGAACCGTAATGCGGGAGAAATGGTAAGTAAACGCCGTATTTACATATCTTCCACTGTGCAGGAGAATTCGTATAGGTGTTCGAGAGTTCGAACCGTAATTCGTGAGAAATTCTAAGTAAACGCTGTATTTACATGTCTGCCACTGTGCAGAAGAATCCGTATAGGTGTTCGAGTGTTCGAACCGTAATGCATGAGAAATGGTAAGTAAGCACCGTATTTACATATCTGCCACTGTGCAGGAGAATCCGTATAGGTGTTCGAGTGTTCGAACCGTAATGCATGAGAAATGGTAAGTAAACGCCGTATTTACATATCTGCCACTGTGCAGGAGAATCCGTATAGGTGTTCGAGTGTTCGAACCGTAACGCCTGAGAAATGGTAAGTAAACACCGTATTTACATATCTGCCACTGTGTAGGAGAATCCGTATAGGTGTTCGAGTGTTCGAACCGTAATGCGTGAGAAATGGTAAGTAAACGCCGTAGTTACATATCTGCCACTGTGCAGGAGAATCTGTATAGGTGTTCGAGTGTTCAAACCGTAATGCATGAGAAATGGTAAGTAAACACCGTATTTACATATCTGCCACTGTGCAGGAGAATCCGTATAGGTGTTCGAGTGTTCGAACCGTAATGCGGGAGAAATGGTAAGTAAACGCCGTATTTACATATTTGCCACTGTGGAGGAGAATCCATATAGGTGTTCGAGTGTTCGAACCCTAATGCCTGAGAAATGGTAACTAAACGCCGTATTTACATATCTCCCGCTGTGCAGGAGAATCCGTATAAGTGTTCGAGGGTTTGAACTGTAACTCGTGAGAAATGGTAAGTAAACGCTGTATTTACATATCTGCCCATGTGCAGGAGAATCCGTATAGGAGTTCGAGTGTTCGAACCGTAATGCGTGAGAAATGGTAAGTAAACGCCGTATTTACATATCTGCCACTGTGCAGGAGAATCCGTATAGGTGTTCGAGAGTTCGAACCGTAATTCGTGAGAAATTGTAAGTAAACGCTGTTTTTACATGTCTGCCACTGTGCAGGAGAATCCGTATAGGTGTTCGAGTGTTCGAACCGTAATGCATGAGAAATGGTAAGTAAGCACCGTATTTACATATCTGCCACTGTGCAGGAGAATCGGTATAGGTGTTCGAGTGTTCGAACCGTAATGCGTGAGAAATGGTAAGTAAACGCCGTATTTACATATCTGCCACTATAGAGGAGAATCCGTATAGGTGTTCGAGTGTTCGAACCCTAATGCGTGAGAAATGGAAAGTAAATGCCGTATTTACATATCTGCCACTATGCAGGAGAATCCGTATAGGTGTTCGAGTGTTCGAACCCTAATGCGTGAGAAATCGTAAGTAAACGCCGTAGTTACATATCTGCCACTGTGCAGGAGAATCCACATAGGTGTTCGAGTGTTCGAACCGTAATGCATGAGAAATGGTAAGTAAGCACCGTATTTACATATCTGCCACTGTGCAGGAGAATCGGTATAGGTGTTCGAGTGTTCGAACCGTAATGCGTGAGAAATGGTAAGTAAACGCCGTATTTACATATCTGCCACTATAGAGGAGAATCCGTATAGGTGTTCGAGTGTTCGAACCCTAATGCGTGAGAAATGGAAAGTAAATGCCGTATTTACATATCTGCCACTATGCAGGAGAATCCGTATAGGTGTTCGAGTGTTCGAACCCTAATGCGTGGGAAATGGAAAGTAAACGCCGTATTTACATATCTGCCACTGTGCAGGAGAATCCGTATAGGTGTTCGAGTGTTCGAACCCTAATGCGTGAGAAATGGTAAGTAAACGCCGTAGTTACATATCTGCCACTGTGCAGGAGAATCCACATAGGTGTTCGAGTGGTCGAACCGTAATGCATGAGAAATGGTAAGTAACACCGTATTTACATATCTGCCACTATGCAGGAGAATCTGTATAGGTGTTCGAGTGTTCGAACCGTAATGCGTGAGAAATGGTAAGTAAACACCGTATTTACATATCTGCCACTGTGCAGGAGAATCCGTATAGGTGTTCGAGTGTTCGAACCGTAATGCAAGAGAAATGGTAAGTCAACACCGTATTTACATATCTGCCACTGCGCAGGAGAATCCGTATAGGTGTTCGAGTGTTCGAACCCTAATGCATGAGAAACGGCAAGTAAACGCCGTATTTACATATCTGCCACTGTGCAGGAGAATCCGTGTAGGTGTTCGATTGTTCGAACCGTAATGTATGAGAAATGGTAAGTAAACGCCGTGTTTACATATTTGCCACCGTGCAGGAGAATCCGTATAGGTGTTCGAGTGTTCGAACCGTAATGCGTGAGAAATGGTAAGTAAACGCCGTATTTACATATCTGCCACTGTGCAGGAGAATCCGTATAGGTGTTCGAGTGTTCAAACCGTAATGTGTGAGAAACGGTCAGAAAACGCCATATTTACATCTCTGCCACTGTGGAGGAGAATCCGTATAGGTGTTCGAGTGTTCGAACCCTAATGCGTGAGAGTAGGTAAGTAAACGCCGTATTTACATATCTACCACTGTGCAGGAGAATCCGTATAGGTGTTCGATTGTTCGAACCGTAATGCGTGAGAAATGGTAAGTAAACGCCGTATTTACATATCTGCCACTGTGCAGGAGAATCCGTATAAGTGTTCGAGAGTTCGAACCGTAATTCGTGAGAAATTGTAAGTAAACGCCGTATTTACATGTCTGACACTGTGCAGGAGAATCCGTATAGGTGTTCGAGTGTTCGAACCGTAATGCATGAGAAATGGTAAGTAAACGCCGTATTTACATATCTGCCACTATGCAGGAGAATCCGTATAGTGTTCGAGTGTTCGAACTGTAACGCCTGAGAAATGGTAAGTAAACACCGTATTTACATATCTGCCACTGTGCAGGAGAATCCGTATAGGTGTTCGAGTGTTCGAACCGTAATGCGTGGGAAATGGTAAGTAAACGCCGTATTTACATATCTGCCACTCTGGAGGAGAATCCGTATAGGTGTTCGAGTGTTCGAACCCTAATGCGTGAGAAATGGAAAGTAAACGCCGTATTTACATATCTGCCACTGTGCAGGAGAATCCGTATAGGTGTTCGAGTGTTCGAACCCTAATGCGTGAGAAATGGTAACTAAACACCGTATTTACATATCTGCCACTGTGCAGGAGAATCCGTATAGGTGTTCGAGTGTTCGAACCGTAATGCATGAGAAATGGTAAGTAAACACCGTATTTACATATCTGCCACTGTGCAGGAGAATCCGTATAGGTGTTCGAGTGTTCGAACCGTAATGCGGGAGAAATGGTAAGTAAACGCCGTATTTACATATCTGCCGCTGTGCAGGAGAATCCGTATAGGTGTTCGAGTGTTTGAACCGTAACTCGTGAGAAATGGTAAGTAAACGCTGTATTTACATATCTGCCCATGTGCAGGAGAATCCGTACAGGTGTTCGAGTGTTCGAACCGTAATGCATGAGAAATGGTAAGTAAACACCATATTTACATATCTGCCACTGTGCAGGAGAATCCGTATAGGTGTTCGAGTGTTCGAACCGTAATCCGTGAGAAATGGTAAGTAAACGCCGTATTTACATATCTGCCACTATGGAGGAGAATCCGTATAGGTGTTCGAGTGTTCGAACCCTAATGCGTGAGAAATGGAAAGTAAATGCCGTATTTACATATCGGCCACTGTGCAGGAGAATCCGTATAGGTGTTCGAGTGTTCGAACCGTAATGCGTTAGAAATGGTAAGTAAACGCCGTATTTACATATTTGCCACTGTGCAGGAGAATCCGTATAGGTGTTCGAGTGTTCGAACCGTAATGCATGAGACATGGTAAGTAAGCACCGTATTTACATATCTGCCACTGTGCAGGAGGATCCGTATAGGTGTTCGAGTGTTCGAACCGTAATGCGTGAGAAATGGTAAGTAAACGCCGTATTTACATATCTTCCACTGTGCAGGAGAATCCGTATAGGTGTTCGAGAGTTCGAACCGTAATTCGTGAGAAATTGTAAGTAACGCTGTATTTACATGTCTGCCACTGTACAGGAGAATCCGTATAGGTGTTCGAGTGTTCGAACCGTAATGCATGAGAAATGGTAAGTAAGCACCGTATGTACATATCTGCCATTGTGCAGGAGAATCCGTATAGGTGTTCGAGTGTTCGAACCCTAATGCGTGAGAAATCGTAAGTAAACGCCGTAGTTACATATCTGCCACTGTGCAGGAGAATCCACATAGGTGTTCGAGTGTTCGAACCGTAATGCATGAGAAATGGTAAGTAAGCACCGTATTTACATATCTGCCACTGTGCAGGAGAATCGGTATAGGTGTTCGAGTGTTCGAACCGTAATGCGTGAGAAATGGTAAGTAAACGCCGTATTTACATATCTGCCACTATAGAGGAGAATCCGTATAGGTGTTCGAGTGTTCGAACCCTAATGCGTGAGAAATGGAAAGTAAATGCCGTATTTACATATCTGCCACTATGCAGGAGAATCCGTATAGGTGTTCGAGTGTTCGAACCCTAATGCGTGGGAAATGGAAAGTAAACGCCGTATTTACATATCTGCCACTGTGCAGGAGAATCCGTATAGGTGTTCGAGTGTTCGAACCCTAATGCGTGAGAAATGGTAAGTAAACGCCGTAGTTACATATCTGCCACTGTGCAGGAGAATCCACATAGGTGTTCGAGTGGTCGAACCGTAATGCATGAGAAATGGTAAGTAACACCGTATTTACATATCTGCCACTATGCAGGAGAATCTGTATAGGTGTTCGAGTGTTCGAACCGTAATGCGTGAGAAATGGTAAGTAAACACCGTATTTACATATCTGCCACTGTGCAGGAGAATCCGTATAGGTGTTCGAGTGTTCGAACCGTAATGCAAGAGAAATGGTAAGTCAACACCGTATTTACATATCTGCCACTGCGCAGGAGAATCCGTATAGGTGTTCGAGTGTTCGAACCCTAATGCATGAGAAACGGCAAGTAAACGCCGTATTTACATATCTGCCACTGTGCAGGAGAATCCGTGTAGGTGTTCGATTGTTCGAACCGTAATGTATGAGAAATGGTAAGTAAACGCCGTGTTTACATATTTGCCACCGTGCAGGAGAATCCGTATAGGTGTTCGAGTGTTCGAACCGTAATGCGTGAGAAATGGTAAGTAAACGCCGTATTTACATATCTGCCACTGTGCAGGAGAATCCGTATAGGTGTTCGAGTGTTCAAACCGTAATGTGTGAGAAACGGTCAGAAAACGCCATATTTACATCTCTGCCACTGTGGAGGAGAATCCGTATAGGTGTTCGAGTGTTCGAACCCTAATGCGTGAGAGTAGGTAAGTAAACGCCGTATTTACATATCTACCACTGTGCAGGAGAATCCGTATAGGTGTTCGATTGTTCGAACCGTAATGCGTGAGAAATGGTAAGTAAACGCCGTATTTACATATCTGCCACTGTGCAGGAGAATCCGTATAAGTGTTCGAGAGTTCGAACCGTAATTCGTGAGAAATTGTAAGTAAACGCCGTATTTACATGTCTGACACTGTGCAGGAGAATCCGTATAGGTGTTCGAGTGTTCGAACCGTAATGCATGAGAAATGGTAAGTAAACGCCGTATTTACATATCTGCCACTATGCAGGAGAATCCGTATAGTGTTCGAGTGTTCGAACTGTAACGCCTGAGAAATGGTAAGTAAACACCGTATTTACATATCTGCCACTGTGCAGGAGAATCCGTATAGGTGTTCGAGTGTTCGAACCCTAATGCGTGAGAAATGGAAAGTAAACGCCGTATTTACATATCTGCCACTGTGCAGGAGAATCCGTATAGGTGTTCGAGTGTTCGAACCCTAATGCGTGAGAAATGGTAACTAAACGCCGTATTTACATATCTGCCACTGTGCAGGAGAATCCGTATAGGTGTTCGAGTGTTCGAACCGTAATGCATGAGAAATGGTAAGTAAACACCGTATTTACATATCTGCCACTGTGCAGGAGAATCCGTATAGGTGTTCGAGTGTTCGAACCGTAATGCGGGAGAAATGGTAAGTAAACGCCGTATTTACATATCTGCCGCTGTGCAGGAGAATCCGTATAGGTGTTCGAGTGTTTGAACCGTAACTCGTGAGAAATGGTAAGTAAACGCTGTATTTACATATCTGCCCATGTGCAGGAGAATCCGTACAGGTGTTCGAGTGTTCGAACCGTAATGCATGAGAAATGGTAAGTAAACACCATATTTACATATCTGCCACTGTGCAGGAGAATCCGTATAGGTGTTCGAGTGTTCGAACCGTAATCCGTGAGAAATGGTAAGTAAACGCCGTATTTACATATCTGCCACTATGGAGGAGAATCCGTATAGGTGTTCGAGTGTTCGAACCCTAATGCGTGAGAAATGGAAAGTAAATGCCGTATTTACATATCGGCCACTGTGCAGGAGAATCCGTATAGGTGTTCGAGTGTTCGAACCGTAATGCGTTAGAAATGGTAAGTAAACGCCGTATTTACATATTTGCCACTGTGCAGGAGAATCCGTATAGGTGTTCGAGTGTTCGAACCGTAATGCATGAGACATGGTAAGTAAGCACCGTATTTACATATCTGCCACTGTGCAGGAGGATCCGTATAGGTGTTCGAGTGTTCGAACCGTAATGCGTGAGAAATGGTAAGTAAACGCCGTATTTACATATCTTCCACTGTGCAGGAGAATCCGTATAGGTGTTCGAGAGTTCGAACCGTAATTCGTGAGAAATTGTAAGTAACGCTGTATTTACATGTCTGCCACTGTACAGGAGAATCCGTATAGGTGTTCGAGTGTTCGAACCGTAATGCATGAGAAATGGTAAGTAAGCACCGTATGTACATATCTGCCATTGTGCAGGAGAATCCGTATAGGTGTTCGAGTGTTCGAACCGTAATGCGTGAGAAATGGTAAGTAAACGCCGTATTTACATATCTGCCACTGTGCAGGAGAATCCGTATAGGTGTTCGAGTGTTCAAACCGTAATGTGTGAGAAACGGTAAGTAAACGCCATATTTACATCTCTGCCACTGTGGAGGAGAATCCGTATAGGTGTTCGAGTGTTCGAACCCTAATACGTGAGAGTAGGTAAGTAAACGCCGTATTTACATATCTGCCACTGTGCAGGAGAATCCGTATAGGTGTTCGATTGTTCGAATCGTAATGCGTGAGAAATGGTAAGTAAACGCCGTATTTACATATCTGCCACTGTGCAGGAGAATCCGTATAGGTGTTCGAGAGTTCGAACCGTGATTCGTGAGAAATTGTAAGTAAACGCCGTATTTACATGTCTGCCACTGTGCAGGAGAATCCGTATAGGTGTTCGAGTGTTCGAACCGTAATGCATGAGAAATGGTAAGTAAAAGCCGTATTTACATATCTTCCACTGTGCAGGAGAATCCGTATAGGTGTTCGAGAGTTCGAACCGTAATTCGTGAGAAATTGTAAGTAACGCTGTATTTACATGTCTGCCACTGTACAGGAGAATCCGTATAGGTGTTCGAGTGTTCGAACCGTAATGCATGAGAAATGGTAAGTAAACGCCGTATTTACATATCTGCCACTGTGCAGGAGAATCCGTATAGGTGTTCGAGTGTTCGAACCGTAATGCATGAGAAATGGTAAGTAAGCACCGTATTTACATATCTGCCACTGTGCAGGAGAATCCGTATAGGTGTTCGAGTGTTCGAACCGTAATGCGTGAGAAATGGTAAGTAAACGCCGTATTTACATATCTTCCACTGTGCAGGAGAATCCATATAGGTGTTCGAGAGTTCGAACCTTAATTCGTGAGAAATTGTAAGTAAACGCTGTATTTACATGTCTGCCACTGTGCAGGAGAATCCGTATAGGTGTTCGAGTGTTCGAACCGTAATGCATGAGAAATGGTAAGTAAGCACCGTATTTACATATCTGCCACTGTGCAGGAGAATCCGTATAGGTGTTCGAGTGTTCGAACCGTAATGCGTGAGAAATGGTAAGTAAACGCCGTATTTACATATCTGCCACTGTACAGGAGAATCCGTATAGGTGTTTGAGTGTTCGAACCGTAACGCCTGAGAAATGGTAAGTAAACACCATATTTACATATCTGCCACTGTGTAGGAGAATCCGTATAGGTGTTCGAGTGTTCGAACCCTAATGCGTGAGAAATGGAAAGTAAACGCCGTATTTACATATCTGCCACTGTCCAGGGGAATCCGTATAGGTGTTCGAGTGTTCGAACCCTAATGCGTGAGAAATGGTAAGTACACGCCGTAGTTACATACCTGCCACTGTGCAGGAGAATCCGTATAGGTGTTCGAGTGTTCAAACCGTAATGCATGAGAAATGGTAAGTAAACACCGTATTTACATATCTGCCACTGTGCAGGAGAATCCGTATAGGTGTTCGAGTGTTCGAATCGTAATGCGGGAGAAATGGTAAGTAAACGCCGTATTTACATATCTGCCACTGTGGAGGAGAATCCATATAGGTGTTCGAGTGTTCGAACCCTAATGCCTGAGAAATGGTAGGTAAACGCCGTATTTACATATCTGCCGCTGTGCAGGAGAATCCGTATAAGTGTTCGAGTGTTTGAACCGTAACTCCCGAGAAATGGTAAGTAAACGCTGTATTTACATATCTGCCCATGTGCAGGAGAATCCGTATAGGTGTTCGAGTGTTCGAACCGTAATGCGTGAGAAATGGTAAGTAAACGCCGTATTTACATATCTGCCACTGTGCAGGAGAATCCGTATAGGTGTTCGAGAGTTCGAACCGTAATTCGTGAGAAATTGTAAGTGAACGCTGTATTTACATGTCTGCCACTGTGCAGGAGAATCCGTATAGGTGTTCGAGTGTTCGAACCGTAATGCATGAGAAATGGTAAGTAAGCACCGTATTTACATATCTGCCACTGTGCAGGAGAATCCGTATAGGTGTTCGAGTGTTCGAACCGTAATGCGTGAGAAATGGTAAGTAAACGCCGTATTTACATATCTGCCACTATAGAGGAGAATCCGTATAGGTGTTCGAGTGTTCGAACCCTAATGCGTGAGAAATGGAAAGTAAATGCCGTATTTACATATCTGCCACTATGCAGGAGAATCCGTATAGGTGTTCGAGTGTTCGAACCCTAATGCGTGAGAAATCGTAAGTAAACGCCGTAGTTACATATCTGCCACTGTGCAAGAGAATCCACATAGGTGTTCGAGTGGTCGAACCGTAATGCATGAGAAATGGTAAGTAAACACCGTATTTACATATCTGCCACTATGCAGGAGAATCTGTATAGGTGTTCGAGTGTTCGAACCGCAATGCGTGAGAAATGATAAGTAAACACCGTATTTACATATCTGCCACTGTGCAGGAGAATCCGTATAGGTGTTCGAGTGTTCGAACCGTAATGTAAGAGAAATGGTAACTCAACACCGTATTTACATATCTGCCACTGCGCAGGAGAATCCGTGTAGGTGTTCGAGTGTTCGAACCGTAATGCGTGAGAAATGGTAAGTAAACGCCGTATTTACATATCTGCCACTGTGCAGGAGAATCCGTACAGGTGTTCGAGAGTTCGAACCGTAATTCGTGAGAAATTGTAAGTGAACGCTGTATTTACATGTCTGCCACTGTGCAGGAGAATCCGTATAGGTGTTCGAGTGTTCGGACCGTAATGCATGAGAAATGGTAAGTAAGCACCGTATTTACATATCTGCCACTGTGCAGGAGAATCCGTATAGGTGTTCGAGTGTTCGAACCGTAATGCGTGAGAAATGGTAAGTAAACGCCGTATTTACATATCTGCCACTATAGAGGAGAATCCGTATAGGTGTTCGAGTGTTCGAACCCTAATGCGTGAGAAATGGAAAGTAAATTCCGTATTTACATATCTGCCACTGTGCAGGAGAATCCGTATAGGTGTTCGAGTGTTCGAACCCTAATGCGTGAGAAATGGTAAGTAAACGCCGTAGTTACATATCTGCCACTGTGCAAGAGAATCCACATAGGTGTTCGAGTGGTCGAACCGTAATGCATGAGAAATGGTAAGTAAACACCGTATTTACATATCTGCCACTATGCAGGAGAATCTGTATAGGTGTTCGAGTGTTCGAACCGCAATGCGTGAGAAATGGTAAGTAAACACCGTATTTACATATCTGCCACTGTGCAGGAGAATCCGTATAGGTGTTCCAGTGTTCGAACCGTAATGTAAGAGAAATGGTAACTCAACACCGTATTTACATATCTGCCACTGCGCAGGAGAATCCGTATAGGTGTTCGAGTGTTCGAACCCTAATGCATGAGAAACGGCAAGTAAACGCCGTATTTACATATCTGCCACTGTGCAGCAGAATCCGTGTAGGTGTTCGATTGTTCGAACCGTAATGTATGAGAAATGGTAAGTAAACGCCGTATTTACATATCTGCCACTGTGCAGGAGAATCCGTATAGGTGTTCGAGAGTTCGAACCGTAATTCGTGAGAAATTGTAAGTAAACGCCGTATTTACATGTCTGACACTGTGCAGGAGAATCCGTATAGGTGTTCGAGTGTTCGAACCGTAATGCATGAGAAATGGTAAGTAAACGCCGTATTTACATATCTGCCACTATGCAGGAGAATCCGTATAGTGTTCGAGTGTTCGAACTGTAACGCCTGAGAAATGGTAAGTAAACACCGTATTTACATATCTGCCACTGTGCAGGAGAATCCGTATAGGTGTTCGAGTGTTCGAACCGTAATGCGTGGGAAATGGTAAGTAAACGCCGTATTTACATATCTGCCACTCTGGAGGAGAATCCGTATAGGTGTTCGAGTGTTCGAACCCTAATGCGTGAGAAATGGAAAGTAAACGCCGTATTTACATATCTGCCACTGTGCAGGAGAATCCGTATAGGTGTTCGAGTGTTCGAACCCTAATGCGTGAGAAATGGTAACTAAACGCCGTATTTACATATCTGCCACTGTGCAGGAGAATCCGTATAGGTGTTCGAGTGTTCGAACCGTAATGCATGAGAAATGGTAAGTAAACACCGTATTTACATATCTGCCACTGTGCAGGAGAATCCGTATAGGTGTTCGAGTGTTCGAACCGTAATGCGGGAGAAATGGTAAGTAAACGCCGTATTTACATATCTGCCGCTGTGCAGGAGAATCCGTATAGGTGTTCGAGTGTTTGAACCGTAACTCGTGAGAAATGGTAAGTAAACGCTGTATTTACATATCTGCCCATGTGCAGGAGAATCCGTACAGGTGTTCGAGTGTTCGAACCGTAATGCATGAGAAATGGTAAGTAAACACCGTATTTACATATCTGCCACTGTGCAGGAGAATCCGTATAGGTGTTCGAGTGTTCGAACCGTAATCCGTGAGAAATGGTAAGTAAACGCCGTATTTACATATCTGCCACTATGGAGGAGAATCCGTATAGGTGTTCGAGTGTTCGAACCCTAATGCGTGAGAAATGGAAAGTAAATGCCGTATTTACATATCGGCCACTGTGCAGGAGAATCCGTATAGGTGTTCGAGTGTTCGAACCGTAATGCGTTAGAAATGGTAAGTAAACGCCGTATTTACATATTTGCCACTGTGCAGGAGAATCCGTATAGGTGTTCGAGTGTTCGAACCGTAATGCATGAGACATGGTAAGTAAGCACCGTATTTACATATCTGCCACTGTGCAGGAGGATCCGTATAGGTGTTCGAGTGTTCGAACCGTAATGCGTGAGAAATGGTAAGTAAACGCCGTATTTACATATCTTCCACTGTGCAGGAGAATCCGTATAGGTGTTCGAGAGTTCGAACCGTAATTCGTGAGAAATTGTAAGTAACGCTGTATTTACATGTCTGCCACTGTACAGGAGAATCCGTATAGGTGTTCGAGTGTTCGAACCGCAATGCATGAGAAATGGTAAGTAAGCACCGTATGTACATATCTGCCATTGTGCAGGAGAATCCGTATAGGTGTTCGAGTGTTCGAACCGTAATGCGTGAGAAATGGTAAGTAAACGCCGTATTTACATATCTGCCACTGTGCAGGAGAATCCGTATAGGTGTTCGAGTGTTCAAACCGTAATGTGTGAGAAACGGTAAGTAAACGCCATATTTACATCTCTGCCACTGTGGAGGAGAATCCGTATAGGTGTTCGAGTGTTCGAACCCTAATACGTGAGAGTAGGTAAGTAAACGCCGTATTTACATATCTGCCACTGTGCAGGAGAATCCGTATAGGTGTTCGATTGTTCGAATCGTAATGCGTGAGAAATGGTAAGTAAACGCCGTATTTACATATCTGCCACTGTGCAGGAGAATCCGTATAGGTGTTCGAGAGTTCGAACCGTGATTCGTGAGAAATTGTAAGTAAACGCCGTATTTACATGTCTGCCACTGTGCAGGAGAATCCGTATAGGTGTTCGAGTGTTCGAACCGTAATGCATGAGAAATGGTAAGTAAAAGCCGTATTTACATATCTTCCACTGTGCAGGAGAATCCGTATAGGTGTTCGAGAGTTCGAACCGTAATTCGTGAGAAATTGTAAGTAACGCTGTATTTACATGTCTGCCACTGTACAGGAGAATCCGTATAGGTGTTCGAGTGTTCGAACCGTAATGCATGAGAAATGGTAAGTAAACGCCGTATTTACATATCTGCCACTGTGCAGGAGAATCCGTATAGGTGTTCGAGTGTTCGAACCGTAATGCATGAGAAATGGTAAGTAAGCACCGTATTTACATATCTGCCACTGTGCAGGAGAATCCGTATAGGTGTTCGAGTGTTCGAACCGTAATGCGTGAGAAATGGTAAGTAAACGCCGTATTTACATATCTTCCACTGTGCAGGAGAATCCATATAGGTGTTCGAGAGTTCGAACCTTAATTCGTGAGAAATTGTAAGTAAACGCTGTATTTACATGTCTGCCACTGTGCAGGAGAATCCGTATAGGTGTTCGAGTGTTCGAACCGTAATGCATGAGAAATGGTAAGTAAGCACCGTATTTACATATCTGCCACTGTGCAGGAGAATCCGTATAGGTGTTCGAGTGTTCGAACCGTAATGCGTGAGAAATGGTAAGTAAACGCCGTATTTACATATCTGCCACTGTACAGGAGAATCCGTATAGGTGTTTGAGTGTTCGAACCGTAACGCCTGAGAAATGGTAAGTAAACACCATATTTACATATCTGCCACTGTGTAGGAGAATCCGTATAGGTGTTCGAGTGTTCGAACCCTAATGCGTGAGAAATGGAAAGTAAACGCCGTATTTACATATCTGCCACTGTCCAGGGGAATCCGTATAGGTGTTCGAGTGTTCGAACCCTAATGCGTGAGAAATGGTAAGTACACGCCGTAGTTACATACCTGCCACTGTGCAGGAGAATCCGTATAGGTGTTCGAGTGTTCAAACCGTAATGCATGAGAAATGGTAAGTAAACACCGTATTTACATATCTGCCACTGTGCAGGAGAATCCGTATAGGTGTTCGAGTGTTCGAATCGTAATGCGGGAGAAATGGTAAGTAAACGCCGTATTTACATATCTGCCACTGTGGAGGAGAATCCATATAGGTGTTCGAGTGTTCGAACCCTAATGCCTGAGAAATGGTAGGTAAACGCCGTATTTACATATCTGCCGCTGTGCAGGAGAATCCGTATAAGTGTTCGAGTGTTTGAACCGTAACTCCCGAGAAATGATAAGTAAACGCTGTATTTACATATCTGCCCATGTGCAGGAGAATCCGTATAGGTGTTCGAGTGTTCGAACCGTAATGCGTGAGAAATGGTAAGTAAACGCCGTATTTACATATCTGCCACTGTGCAGGAGAATCCGTATAGGTGTTCGAGAGTTCGAACCGTAATTCGTGAGAAATTGTAAGTGAACGCTGTATTTACATGTCTGCCACTGTGCAGGAGAATCCGTATAGGTGTTCGAGTGTTCGAACCGTAATGCATGAGAAATGGTAAGTAAGCACCGTATTTACATATCTGCCACTGTGCAGGAGAATCCGTATAGGTGTTCGAGTGTTCGAACCGTAATGCGTGAGAAATGGTAAGTAAACGCCGTATTTACATATCTGCCACTATAGAGGAGAATCCGTATAGGTGTTCGAGTGTTCGAACCCTAATGCGTGAGAAATGGAAAGTAAATGCCGTATTTACATATCTGCCACTATGCAGGAGAATCCGTATAGGTGTTCGAGTGTTCGAACCCTAATGCGTGAGAAATCGTAAGTAAACGCCGTAGTTACATATCTGCCACTGTGCAAGAGAATCCACATAGGTGTTCGAGTGGTCGAACCGTAATGCATGAGAAATGGTAAGTAAACACCGTATTTACATATCTGCCACTATGCAGGAGAATCTGTATAGGTGTTCGAGTGTTCGAACCGCAATGCGTGAGAAATGATAAGTAAACACCGTATTTACATATCTGCCACTGTGCAGGAGAATCCGTATAGGTGTTCGAGTGTTCGAACCGTAATGTAAGAGAAATGGTAACTCAACACCGTATTTACATATCTGCCACTGCGCAGGAGAATCCGTGTAGGTGTTCGAGTGTTCGAACCGTAATGCGTGAGAAATGGTAAGTAAACGCCGTATTTACATATCTGCCACTGTGCAGGAGAATCCGTACAGTTGTTCGAGAGTTCGAACCGTAATTCGTGAGAAATTGTAAGTGAACGCTGTATTTACATGTCTGCCACTGTGCAGGAGAATCCGTATAGGTGTTCGAGTGTTCGGACCGTAATGCATGAGAAATGGTAAGTAAGCACCGTATTTACATATCTGCCACTGTGCAGGAGAATCCGTATAGGTGTTCGAGTGTTCGAACCGTAATGCGTGAGAAATGGTAAGTAAACGCCGTATTTACATATCTGCCACTATAGAGGAGAATCCGTATAGGTGTTCGAGTGTTCGAACCCTAATGCGTGAGAAATGGAAAGTAAATTCCGTATTTACATATCTGCCACTGTGCAGGAGAATCCGTATAGGTGTTCGAGTGTTCGAACCCTAATGCGTGAGAAATGGTAAGTAAACGCCGTAGTTACATATCTGCCACTGTGCAAGAGAATCCACATAGGTGTTCGAGTGGTCGAACCGTAATGCATGAGAAATGGTAAGTAAACACCGTATTTACATATCTGCCACTATGCAGGAGAATCTGTATAGGTGTTCGAGTGTTCGAACCGCAATGCGTGAGAAATGGTAAGTAAACACCGTATTTACATATCTGCCACTGTGCAGGAGAATCCGTATAGGTGTTCCAGTGTTCGAACCGTAATGTAAGAGAAATGGTAACTCAACACCGTATTTACATATCTGCCACTGCGCAGGAGAATCCGTATAGGTGTTCGAGTGTTCGAACCCTAATGCATGAGAAACGGCAAGTAAACGCCGTATTTACATATCTGCCACTGTGCAGCAGAATCCGTGTAGGTGTTCGATTGTTCGAACCGTAATGTATGAGAAATGGTAAGTAAACGCCGTATTTACATATCTGCCACTGTGCAGGAGAATCCGTATAGGTGTTCGAGTGTTCGAACCGTAATGCGTGAGAAATGGTAAGTAAACGCCGTATTTACATATCTGCCACTGTGCAGGAGAATCCGTATAGGTGTTCGAGTGTTCAAACCGTAATGTGTGAGAAACGGTCAGAAAACGCCATATTTACATCTCTGCCACTGTGGAGGAGAATCCGTATAGGTGTTCGAGTGTTCGAACCCTAATGCGTGAGAGTAGGTAAGTAGACGCCGTATTTACATATCTGCCACTGTGCAGGAGAATCCGTATAGGTGTCCGATTGTTCGAACCGTAATGCGTGAGAAATGGTAAGTAAACGCCGTATTTACATATCTGCCACTGTGCAGGAGAATCCGTATAGGTGTTCGAGAGTTCGAACCGTAATTCGTGAGAAATTGTAAGTAAACGCTGTATTTACATGTATGCCACTGTGCAGGAGAATCCGTATAGGTGTTCGAGTGTTCGAACCGTAATGCATGAGAAATGGTAAGTAAGCACCGTATTTACATATCTGCCACTGTGCAGGAGAATCCGTATAGGTGTTCGAGTGTTCGAACCGTAATGCGTGAGAAATGGTAAGTAAACGCCGTATTTACATATCTGCCACTGTGCAGGAGAATCCTTATAGGTGTTCGAGTGTTCGAACTGTAACGCCTAAGAAATGGTAAGTAAACACCGTATTTACATATCTGCCACTGTGCAGGAGAATCCGTATAGGTGTTCGAGTGTTCGAACCGTAATGCGTGAGAAATGGTAAGTAAACGCCGTATTTACATATCTGCCACTCTGGAGGAGAATCCGTATAGGTGTTCGAGTGTTCGAACCCTAATGCGTGAGAAATGGAAAGTAAACGCCGTATTTACATATCTGCCACTGTGCAGGAGAATCCGTATAGGTGTTCGAGTGTTCGAACCCTAATGCGTGAGAAATGGTAACTAAACGCCGTATTTACATATCTGCCACTGTGCAGGAGAATCCGTATAGGTGTTCGAGTGTTCGAACCGTAATGCATGAGAAATGGTAAGTAAACACCGTATTTACATATCTGCCACTGTGCAGGAGAATCCGTATAGGTGTTCGAGTGTTCGAACCGTAATGCGGGAGAAATGGTAAGTAAACGCCATATTTACATATCTGCCGCTGTGCAGGAGAATCCGTATAGGTGTTCGAGTGTTTGAACCGTAACTCGTGAGAAATGGTAAGTAAACGCTGTATTTACATATCTGCCCATGTGCAGTAGAATCCGTACAGGTGTTCGAGTGTTCGAACCGTAATGCATGAGAAATGGTAAGTAAACACCGTATTTACATATCTGCCACTGTGCAGGAGAATCCGTATAGGTGTTTGAGTGTTCGAACCGTAATGCGTGAGAAATGGTAAGTAAACGCCGTATTTACATATCTGCCACTATGGAGGAGAATCCGTATAGGTGTTCGAGTGTTCGAACCCTAATGCGTGAGAAATGGAAAGTAAACGCCGTATTTACATATCTGCCACTGTGCAGGAGAATCCGTATAGGTGTTCGAGTGTTCGAACCGTAATGCGTGAGAAATGGTAAGCAAACGCCGTATTTACATATTTGCCACTGTGCAGGAGAATCCGTATAGGTGTTCGAGTGTTCGAACCGTAATGCATGAGACATGGTAAGTAAGCACCGTATTTACATATCTGCCACTGTGCAGGAGAATCCGTATAGGTGTTCGAGTGTTCGAACCGTAATGCGTGAGAAATGGTAAGTAAACGCCGTATTTACATATCTTCCACTGTGCAGGAGAATCCGTATAGGTGTTCGAGAGTTCGAACCGTAATTCGTGAGAAATTCTAAGTAAACGCTGTATTTACATGTCTGCCACTGTGCAGAAGAATCCGTATAGGTGTTCGAGTGTTCGAACCGTAATGCATGAGAAATGGTAAGTAAGCACCGTATTTACATATCTGCCACTGTGCAGGAGAATCCGTATAGGTGTTCGAGTGTTCGAACCGTAATGCATGAGAAATGGTAAGTAAACGCCGTATTTACATATCTGCCACTGTGCAGGAGAATCCGTATAGGTGTTCGAGTGTTCGAACCGTAACGCCTGAGAAATGGTAAGTAAACACCGTATTTACATATCTGCCACTGTGTAGGAGAATCCGTATAGGTGTTCGAGTGTTCGAACCGTAATGCGTGAGAAATGGTAAGTAAACGCCGTATTCACATATCTGCCACTATGGAGGAGAATCCGTATAGGTGTTCGAGTGTTCGAACCCTAATGCGTGAGAAATGGTAAGTAACGCCGTAGTTACATATCTGCCACTGTGCAGGAGAATCTGTATAGGTGTTCGAGTGTTCAAACCGTAATGCATGAGAAATGGTAAGTAAACACCGTATTTACATATCTGCCACTGTGCAGGAGAATCCGTATAAGTGTTCGAGTGTTCGAACCGTAATGCGGGAGAAATGGTAAGTAAACGCCGTATTTACATATTTGCCACTGTGGAGGAGAATCCATATAGGTGTTCGAGTGTTCGAACCCTAATGCCTGAGAAATGGTAACTAAACGCCGTATTTACATATCTGTCGCTGTGCAGGAGAATCCGTATAAGTGTTCGAGGGTTTGAACTGTAACTCGTGAGAAATGGTAAGTAAACGCTGTATTTACATATCTGCCCATGTGCAGGAGAATCCGTATAGGTGTTCGAGTGTTCGAACCGTAATGCATGAGAAATGGTAAGTCAACACCGTATTTACATATCTGCCACTGTGCAGGAGAATCCACATAGGTGTTCGAGTGGTCGAACCGTAATGCGTGAGAAATGGTAAGTAAACACCGTATTTACATATCTGCCACTATGCAGGAGAATCTGTATAGGTGTTCGAGTGTTCGAACCGTAATGCGTGAGAAATGGTAAGTAAACACCGTATTTACATATCTGCCACTGTGCAGGAGAATCCGTATAGGTGTTCGAGTGTTCGAACCGTAATGCAAGAGAAATGGTAAGTCAACACCGTATTTACATATCTGCCACTGCGCAGGAGAATCCGTATAGGTGTTCGAGTGTTCGAACCCTAATGCATGAGAAACGGCAAGTAAACGCCGTATTTACATATCTGCCACTGTGCAGGAGAATCCGTGTAGGTGTTCGATTGTTCGAACCGTAATGTATGAGAAATGGTAAGTAAACGCCGTGTTTACATATCTGCCACCGTGTAGGAGAATCCGTATAGGTGTTCGAGTGTTCGAACCGTAATGCCTGAGAAATTGTAAGTAAACGCCGTATTTACATATCTGCCACTGTGCAGGAGAATCCATATAGGTGTTCGAGTGTTCAAACTGTAATGTGTGAGAAACGGTCAGAAAACGCCATATTTACATCTCTGCCACTGTGGAGGAGAATCCGTATAGGTGTTCGAGTGTTCGAACCCTAATGCGTGAGAGTAGGTAAGTAAACGCCGTATTTACATATCTACCACTGTGGAGGAGAATCCGTATAGGTGTTCGATTGTTCGAACCGTAATGCGTGAGAAATGGTAAGTAAACGCCGTATTTACATATCTGCCACTGTGCAGGAGAATCCGTATAGGTGTTCGAGAGTTCGAACCGTAATTCGTGAGAAATTGTAAGTAAACGCCGTATTTACATGTCTGCCACTGTGCAGGAGAATCCGTATAGCTGTTCGAGTGTTCGAACCGTAATGCATGAGAAATGGTAAGTAAAAGCCGTATTTACATATCTGCCACTGTGCAGGAGAATCCGTATAGTGTTCGAGAGTTCGAACTGTAACGCCTGAGAAATGGTAAGTAAACACCGTATTTACATATCTGCCACTGTGCAGGAGAATCCGTATAGGTGTTCGAGTGTTCGAACCGTAATGCGTGGGAAATGGTAAGTAAACGCCGTATTTACATATCTGCCACTCTGGAGGAGAATCCGTATAGGTGTTCGAGTGTTCGAACCCTAATGCGTGAGAAATGGAAAGTAAACGCCGTATTTACATATCTGCCACTGTGCAGGAGAATCCGTATAGGTGTTCGAGTGTTCGAACCCTAATGCGTGAGAAATGGTAACTAAACGCCGTATTTACATATCTGCCACTGTGCAGGAGAATCCGTATAGGTGTTCGAGTGTTCGAACCGTAATGCATGAGAAATGGTAAGTAAACGCCGTATTTACATATCTGCCACTGTGCAGGAGAATCCGTATAGGTGTTCGAGTGTTCGAACCGTAATGCGGGAGAAATGGTAAGTAAACGCCGTATTTACATATCTGCCGCTGTGCAGGAGAATCCGTATAGGTGTTCGAGTGTTTGAACCGTAACTCGTGAGAAATGGTAAGTAAACGCTGTATTTACATATCTGCCCATGTGCAGGAGAATCCGTACAGGTGTTCCAGTGTTCGAACCGTAATGCATGAGAAATGGTAAGTAAACACCGTATTTACATATCTGCCACTGTGCAGGAGAATCCGTATAGGTGTTCGAGTGTTCGAACCGTAATGCGTGAGAAATGGTAAGTAAACGCCGTATTTACATATCTGCCACTATGGAGGAGAATCCGTATAGGTGTTCGAGTGTTCGAACCCTAATGCGTGAGAAATGGAAAGTAAACGCCGTATTTACATATCTGCCACTGTGTAGGAGAATCCGTATAGGTGTTCGAGTGTTCGAACCGTAATGCGTGAGAAATGGTAAGTAAACACCGTATTTACATATCTGCCACTGTGCAGGAGAATCCGTATAGGTGTTCGAGTGTTCGAACCGTAATGCAAGAGAAATGGTAAGTCAACACCGTATTTACATATCTGCCACTGCGCAGGAGAATCCGTATAGGTGTTCGAGTGTTCGAACCCTAATGCATGAGAAACGGCAAGTAAACGCCGTATTTACATATCTGCCACTGTGCAGGAGAATCCGTGTAGGTGTTCGATTGTTCGAACCGTAATGTATGAGAAATGGTAAGTAAACGCCGTGTTTACATATCTGCCACCGTGTAGGAGAATCCGTATAGGTGTTCGAGTGTTCGAACCGTAATGCCTGAGAAATGGTAAGTAAACGCCGTATTTACATATCTGCCACTGTGCAGGAGAATCCGTATAGGTGTTCGAGTGTTCAAACTGTAATGTGTGAGAAACGGTCAGAAAACGCCATATTTACATCTCTGCCACTGTGGAGGAGAATCCGTATAGGTGTTCGAGTGTTCGAACCCTAATGCGTGAGAGTAGGTAAGTAAACGCCGTATTTACATATCTACCACTGTGGAGGAGAATCCGTATAGGTGTTCGATTGTTCGAACCGTAATGCGTGAGAAATGGTAAGTAAACGCCGTATTTACATATCTGCCACTGTGCAGGAGAATCCGTATAGGTGTTCGAGAGTTCGAACCGTAATTCGTGAGAAATTGTAAGTAAACGCCGTATTTACATGTCTGCCACTGTGCAGGAGAATCCGTATAGCTGTTCGAGTGTTCGAACCGTAATGCATGAGAAATGGTAAGTAAAAGCCGTATTTACATATCTGCCACTGTGCAGGAGAATCCGTATAGTGTTCGAGAGTTCGAACTGTAACGCCTGAGAAATGGTAAGTAAACACCGTATTTACATATCTGCCACTGTGCAGGAGAATCCGTATAGGTGTTCGAGTGTTCGAACCGTAATGCGTGGGAAATGGTAAGTAAACGCCGTATTTACATATCTGCCACTCTGGAGGAGAATCCGTATAGGTGTTCGAGTGTTCGAACCCTAATGCGTGAGAAATGGAAAGTAAACGCCGTATTTACATATCTGCCACTGTGCAGGAGAATCCGTATAGGTGTTCGAGTGTTCGAACCCTAATGCGTGAGAAATGGTAACTAAACGCCGTATTTACATATCTGCCACTGTGCAGGAGAATCCGTATAGGTGTTCGAGTGTTCGAACCGTAATGCATGAGAAATGGTAAGTAAACGCCGTATTTACATATCTGCCACTGTGCAGGAGAATCCGTATAGGTGTTCGAGTGTTCGAACCGTAATGCGGGAGAAATGGTAAGTAAACGCCGTATTTACATATCTGCCGCTGTGCAGGAGAATCCGTATAGGTGTTCGAGTGTTTGAACCGTAACTCGTGAGAAATGGTAAGTAAACGCTGTATTTACATATCTGCCCATGTGCAGGAGAATCCGTACAGGTGTTCGAGTGTTCGAACCGTAATGCATGAGAAATGGTAAGTAAACACCGTATTTACATATCTGCCACTGTGCAGGAGAATCCGTATAGGTGTTCGAGTGTTCGAACCGTAATGCGTGAGAAATGGTAAGTAAACGCCGTATTTACATATCTGCCACTATGGAGGAGAATCCGTATAGGTGTTCGAGTGTTCGAACCCTAATGCGTGAGAAATGGAAAGTAAACGCCGTATTTACATATCTGCCACTGTGTAGGAGAATCCGTATAGGTGTTCGAGTGTTCGAACCGTAATGCGTGAGAAATGGTAAGTAAACGCCGTATTTACATATTTGCCACTGTGCAGGAGAATCCGTATAGGTGTTCGAGTGTTCGAACCGTAATGCATGAGACATGGTAAGTAAGCACCGTATTTACATATCTGCCACTGTGCAGGAGAATCCGTATAGGTGTTCGAGTGTTCGAACCGTAATGCGTGAGAAATGGTAAGTAAACGCCGTATTTACATATCTTCCACTGTGCAGGAGAATCCGTATAGGTGTTCGAGAGTTCGAACCGTAATTCGTGAGAAATTGTAAGTAACGCTGTATTTACATGTCTGCCACTGTACAGGAGAATCCGTATAGGTGTTCGAGTGTTCGAACCGTAATGCATGAGAAATGGTAAGTAAGCACCGTATGTACATATCTGCCATTGTGCAGGAGAATCCGTATAGGTGTTCGAGTGTTCGAACCGTAATGCGTGAGAAATGGTAAGTAACCGCCGTATTTACATATCTGCCACTGTGCAGGAGAATCCGTATAGGTGTTCGAGTGTTCAAACCGTAATGTGTGAGAAACGGTAAGTAAACGCCATATTTACATCTCTGCCACTGTGGAGGAGAATCCGTATAGGTGTTCGAGTGTTCGAACCCTAATACGTGAGAGTAGGTAAGTAAACGCCGTATTTACATATCTGCCACTGTGCAGGAGAATCCGTATAGGTGTTCGATTGTTCGAACCGTAATGCGTGAGAAATGGTAAGTAAACGCCGTATTTACATATATGCCACTGTGCAGGAGAATCCGTATAGGTGTTCGAGAGTTCGAACCGTGATTCGTGAGAAATTGTAAGTAAACGCCGTATTTACATGTCTGCCACTGTGCAGGAGAATCCGTATAGGTGTTCGAGTGTTCGAACCGTAATGCATGAGAAATGGTAAGTAAACGCCGTATTTACATATCTTCCACTGTGCAGGAGAATCCGTATAGGTGTTCGAGAGTTCGAACCATAATTCGTGAGAAATTGTAAGTAACGCTGTATTTACATGTCTGCCACTGTACAGGAGAATCCGTATAGGTGTTCGAGTGTTCGAACCGTAATGCATGAGAAATGGTAAGTAAACGCCGTATTTACATATCTGCCACTGTGCAGGAGAATCCGTAAAGTGTTCGAGAGTTCGAACTGTAACGCCTGAGAAATGGTAAGTAAACACCGTATTTACATATCTGCCACTGTGCAGGAGAATCCGTATAGGTGTTCGAGTGTTCGAACCGTAATGCGTGAGAAATGGTAAGTAAACGCCGTATTTACATATCTGCCACTGTGCAGGAGAATCCGTATAGGTGTTCGAGAGTTCGAACCGTAATTCGTGAGAAATTGTAAGTAAACGCCGTATTTACATGTCTGCCACTGGGCAGGAGAATCCGTATAGGTGTTCGAGTGTTCGAACCGTAATGCATGAGAAATGGTAAGTAAGCACCGTATTTACATATCTGCCACTGTGCAGGAGAATCCGCATAGGTGTTCGAGTGTTCGAACCGTAATGCGTGAGAAATGGTAAGTAAACGCCGTATTTACATATCTGCCACTGTGCAGGAGAATCCGTATAGTGTTCGGGTGTTCGAACTGTAACGCCTGAGAAATGGTAAGTAAACACCGTATTTACATATCTGCCACTGTGCAGGAGAATCCGTATAGGTGTTCGAGTGTTCGAACCGTAATGCGTGGGAAATGGTAAGTAAACGCCGTATTTACATATCTGCCACTCTGGAGGAGAATCCGTATAGGTGTTCGAGTGTTCGAACCCTAATGCGTGAGAAATGGGAAGTACACGCCGTATTTACATATCTGCCACTGTGCAGGAGAATCCGTATAGGTGTTCGAGTGTTCGAACCCTAATGCGTGAGAAATGGTAACTAAACGCCGTATTTACATATCTGCCACTGTGCAGGAGAATCCGTATAGGTGTTCGAGTGTTCGAACCGTAATGCATGAGAAATGGTAAGTAAACACCGTATTTACATATCTGCCACTGTGCAGGAGAATCCGTAAAGGTGTTCGAGTGTTCGAACCGTAATGCGGGGGAAATGGTAAGTAAACGCCGTATTTACATATCTGCCGCTGTGCAGGAGAATCCGTATAGGTGTTCGAGTGCTTGAACCGTAACTCGTGAGAAATGGTAAGTAAACGCTGTATTTACATATCTGCCCATGTGCAGGAGAATCCGTATAGGTGTTCGAGTGTTCGAACCGTAATGCATGAGAAATGGTAAGTCAACACCGTATTTACATATCTGCCACTGTGCAGGAGAATCCGTATAGGTGTTCGAGTGTTCGAACCGTAATGCGTGAGAAATGGTAAGTAAACGCCGTATTTACATATCTGCCACTATGGAGGAGAATCTGTATAGGTGTTCGAGTGTTCGAACCCTAATGCGTGAGAAATGGAAAGTAAACGCCGTATTTATATATCTGCCACTGTGCAGGAGAATCCGTATAGGTGTTCGAGTGTTCGAACCGTAATGCGTGAGAAATGGTAAGTAAACGCCGTATTTACATATTTGCCACTGTGCAGGAGAATCCGTATAGGTGTTCGAGTGTTCGAACCGTAATGCATGAGAAATGGTAAGTAAGCACCGTATTTACATATCTGCCACTGTGCAGGAGAATCCGTATAGGTGTTCGAGTGTTCGAACCGTAATGCGTGAGAAATGGTAAGTAAACGCCGTATTTACATATCTTCCACTGTGCAGGAGAATCCGTATAGGTGTTCGAGAGTTCGAACCGTAATTCGTGAGAAATTGTAAGTAACGCTGTATTTACGTGTCTGCCACTGTACAGGAGAATCCGTATAGGTGTTCGAGTGTTCGAACCGTAATGCATGAGAAATGGTAAGTAAGCACCGTATTTACATATCTGCCACTGTGCCGGAGAATCCGTATAGGTGTTCGAGTGTTCGAACCGTAATGCGTGAGAAATGGTAAGTAAACGCCGTATTTACATATCTGCCACTGTGCAGGAGAATCCGTAGAGGTGTTCGAGTGTTCAAACCGTAATGTGTGAGAAACGGTCAGAAAACGCCATATTTACATCTCTGCCACTGTGGAGGAGAATCCGTATAGGTGTTCGAGTGTTCGAACCGTAATTCGTGAGAAATGGTAAGTAAACGCCGTATTTACATATCTGCCACTATGGAGGAGAATCCGTATAGGTGTTCGAGTGTTCGAACCCTAATGCGTGAGAAATGGAAAGTAAACGCCGTATTTACATATCTGCCACTGTGCAGGGGAATCCGTATAGGTGTTCGAGTGTTCGAACCCTAATGCGTGAGAAATGGTAAGTAAACGCCGTAGTTACATATCCGCCACTGTGCAGGAGAATCCGTATAGGTGTTCGAGTGTTCAAACCGTAATGCATGAGAAATGGTAAGTAAACACCGTATTTACATATCTGCCACTGTGCAGGAGAATCCGTATAGGTGTTCGAGTGTTCGAACCGTAACGCGGGAGAAATGGTAAGTAAACGCCGTATTTACATATTTGCCACTGTGGAGGAGAATCCATATAGGTGTTCGACTGTTCGAACCCTAATGCCTGAGAAATGGTAAGTAAACGCCGTATTTACATATCTGCCGCTGTGCAGGAGAATCCGTATAAGTGTTCGAGGGTTTGAACCGTAACTCGTGAGAAATGGTAAGTAAACGCTGTATTTACATATCTGCCCATGTGCAGGAGAATCCGTATAGGTGTTCGAGTGTTCGAACCGTAATGCATGAGAAATGGTAAGTAAACACCGTATTTACACATCTGCCACTGTGCAGGAGAATCCGTATAGGTGTTCGAGTGTTCGAACCCTAATGCATGAGAAATGGTAAGTAAACACCGTATTTACATATCTGCCACTATGCAGGAGAATCCGTATAGGTGTTTGAGTGTTCGAACCGTAATGCGTGAGAAATGGTAAGTAAACGCCGTATTTACATATCTGCCACTGTGCAGGAGAATCCGTATAGGTGTTCGAGAGTTCGAACCGTAATTCGTGAGAAATTGTAAGTAAACGCCGTATTTACATGTCTGCCACTGGGCAGGAGAATCCGTATAGGTGTTCGAGTGTTCGAACCGTAATGCATGAGAAATGGTAAGTAAGCACCGTATTTACATATCTGCCACTGTGCAGGAGAATCCGCATAGGTGTTCGAGTGTTCGAACCGTAATGCGTGAGAAATGGTAAGTAAACGCCGTATTTACATATCTGCCACTGTGCAGGAGAATCCGTATAGTGTTCGAGTGTTCGAACTGTAACGCCTGAGAAATGGTAAGTAAACACCGTATTTACATATCTGCCACTGTGCAGGAGAATCCGTATAGGTGTTCGAGTGTTCGAACCGTAATGCGTGGGAAATGGTAAGTAAACGCCGTATTTACATATCTGCCACTCTGGAGGAGAATCCGTATAGGTGTTCGAGTGTTCGAACCCTAATGCGTGAGAAATGGAAAGTACACGCCGTATTTACATATCTGCCACTGTGCAGGAGAATCCGTATAGGTGTTCGAGTGTTCGAACCCTAATGCGTGAGAAATGGTAACTAAACGCCGTATTTACATATCTGCCACTGTGCAGGAGAATCCGTATAGGTGTTCGAGTGTTCGAACCGTAATGCATGAGAAATGGTAAGTAAACACCGTATTTACATATCTGCCACTGTGCAGGAGAATCCGTAAAGGTGTTCGAGTGTTCGAACCGTAATGCGGGGGAAATGGTAAGTAAACGCCGTATTTACATATCTGCCGCTGTGCAGGAGAATCCGTATAGGTGTTCGAGTGTTTGAACCGTAACTCGTGAGAAATGGTAAGTAAACGCTGTATTTACATATCTGCCCATGTGCAGGAGAATCCGTACAGGTGTTCGAGTGTTCGAACCGTAATGCATGAGAAATGGTAAGTCAACACCGTATTTACATATCTGCCACTGTGCAGGAGAATCCGTATAGGTGTTCGAGTGTTCGAACCGTAATGCGTGAGAAATGGTAAGTAAACGCCGTATTTACATATCTGCCACTGTGCAGGAGAATCCGTATAGGTGTTCGAGAGTTCGAACCGTAATTCGTGAGAAATTGTAAGTAAACGCCGTATTTACATGTCTGCCACTGGGCAGGAGAATCCGTATAGGTGTTCGAGTGTTCGAACCGTAATGCATGAGAAATGGTAAGTAAGCACCGTATTTACATATCTGCCACTGTGCAGGAGAATCCGCATAGGTGTTCGAGTGTTCGAACCGTAATGCGTGAGAAATGGTAAGTAAACGCCGTATTTACATATCTGCCACTGTGCAGGAGAATCCGTATAGTGTTCGAGTGTTCGAACTGTAACGCCTGAGAAATGGTAAGTAAACACCGTATTTACATATCTGCCACTGTGCAGGAGAATCCGTATAGGTGTTCGAGTGTTCGAACCGTAATGCGTGGGAAATGGTAAGTAAACGCCGTATTTACATATCTGCCACTCTGGAGGAGAATCCGTATAGGTGTTCGAGTGTTCGAACCCTAATGCGTGAGAAATGGAAAGTACACGCCGTATTTACATATCTGCCACTGTGCAGGAGAATCCGTATAGGTGTTCGAGTGTTCGAACCCTAATGCGTGAGAAATGGTAACTAAACGCCGTATTTACATATCTGCCACTGTGCAGGAGAATCCGTATAGGTGTTCGAGTGTTCGAACCGTAATGCATGAGAAATGGTAAGTAAACACCGTATTTACATATCTGCCACTGTGCAGGAGAATCCGTAAAGGTGTTCGAGTGTTCGAACCGTAATGCGGGGGAAATGGTAAGTAAACGCCGTATTTACATATCTGCCGCTGTGCAGGAGAATCCGTATAGGTGTTCGAGTGCTTGAACCGTAACTCGTGAGAAATGGTAAGTAAACGCTGTATTTACATATCTGCCCATGTGCAGGAGAATCCGTACAGGTGTTCGAGTGTTCGAACCGTAATGCATGAGAAATGGTAAGTCAACACCGTATTTACATATCTGCCACTGTGCAGGAGAATCCGTATAGGTGTTCGAGTGTTCGAACCGTAATGCGTGAGAAATGGTAAGTAAACGCCGTATTTACATATCTGCCACTATGGAGGAGAATCTGTATAGGTGTTCGAGTGTTCGAACCCTAATGCGTGAGAAATGGAAAGTAAACGCCGTATTTATATATCTGCCACTGTGCAGGAGAATCCGTATAGGTGTTCGAGTGTTCGAACCGTAATGCGTGAGAAATGGTAAGTAAACGCCGTATTTACATATTTGCCACTGTGCAGGAGAATCCGTATAGGTGTTCGAGTGTTCGAACCGTAATGCATGAGAAATGGTAAGTAAGCACCGTATTTACATATCTGCCACTGTGCAGGAGAATCCGTATAGGTGTTCGAGTGTTCGAACCGTAATGCGTGAGAAATGGTAAGTAAACGCCGTATTTACATATCTTCCACTGTGCAGGAGAATCCGTATAGGTGTTCGAGAGTTCGAACCGTAATTCGTGAGAAATTGTAAGTAACGCTGTATTTACGTGTCTGCCACTGTACAGGAGAATCCGTATAGGTGTTCGAGTGTTCGAACCGTAATGCATGAGAAATGGTAAGTAAGCACCGTATTTACATATCTGCCACTGTGCAGGAGAATCCGTATAGGTGTTCGAGTGTTCGAACCGTAATGCGTGAGAAATGGTAAGTAAACGCCGTATTTACATATCTGCCACTGTGCAGGAGAATCCGTAGAGGTGTTCGAGTGTTCAAACCGTAATGTGTGAGAAACGGTCAGAAAACGCCATATTTACATCTCTGCCACTGTGGAGGAGAATCCGTATAGGTGTTCGAGTGTTCGAACCGTAATTCGTGAGAAATGGTAAGTAAACGCCGTATTTACATATCTGCCACTATGGAGGAGAATCCGTATAGGTGTTCGAGTGTTCGAACCCTAATGCGTGAGAAATGGAAAGTAAACGCCGTATTTACATATCTGCCACTGTGCAGGGGAATCCGTATAGGTGTTCGAGTGTTCGAACCCTAATGCGTGAGAAATGGTAAGTAAACGCCGTAGTTACATATCCGCCACTATGCAGGAGAATCCGTTATAGGTGTTCGAGGTGTTCAAACCGTAATGCATGAGAAATGGTAAGTAAACACCGTATTTACATATCTGCCACTGTGCAGGAGAATCCGTATAGGTGTTCGAGTGTTCGAACCGTAACGCGGGAGAAATGGTAAGTAAACGCCGTATTTACATATTTGCCACTGTGGAGGAGAATCCATATAGGTGTTCGACTGTTCGAACCCTAATGCCTGAGAAATGGTAAGTAAACGCCGTATTTACATATCTGCCGCTGTGCAGGAGAATCCGTATAAGTGTTCGAGGGGTTTGAACCGTAACTCGTGAGAAATGGTAAGTAAACGCTGTATTTACATATCTGCCCATGTGCAGGAGAATCCGTATAGGTGTTCGAGTGTTCGAACCGTAATGCATGAGAAATGGTAAGTAAACACCGTATTTACACATCTGCCACTGTGCAGGAGAATCCGTATAGGTGTTCGAGTGTTCGAACCCTAATGCATGAGAAATGGTAAGTAAACACCGTATTTACATATCTGCCACTATGCAGGAGAATCCGTATAGGTGTTTGAGTGTTCGAACCGTAATGCGTGAGAAATGGTAAGTAAACGCCGTATTTACATATCTGCCACTGTGCAGGAGAATCCGTATAGGTGTTCGAGAGTTCGAACCGTAATTCGTGAGAAATTGTAAGTAAACGCCGTATTTACATGTCTGCCACTGGGCAGGAGAATCCGTATAGGTGTTCGAGTGTCGAACCGTAATGCATGAGAAATGGTAAGTAAGCACCGTATTTACATATCTGCCACTGTGCAGGAGAATCCGCATAGGTGTTCGAGTGTTCGAACCGTAATGCGTGAGAAATGGTAAGTAAACGCCGTATTTACATATCTGCCACTGTGCAGGAGAATCCGTATAGTGTTCGAGTGTTCGAACTGTAACGCCTGAGAAATGGTAAGTAAACACCGTATTTACATATCTGCCACTGTGCAGGAGAATCCGTATAGGTGTTCGAGTGTTCGAACCGTAATGCGTGGGAAATGGTAAGTAAACGCCGTATTTACATATCTGCCACTCTGGAGGAGAATCCGTATAGGTGTTCGAGTGTTCGAACCCTAATGCGTGAGAAATGGAAAGTACACGCCGTATTTACATATCTGCCACTTGTGCAGGAGAATCCGTATAGGTGTTCGAGTGTTCGAACCCTAATGCGTGAGAAATGGTAACTAAACGCCGTATTTACATATCTGCCACTGTGCAGGAGAATCCGTATAGGTGTTCGAGTGTTCGAACCGTAATGCATGAGAAATGGTAAGTAAACACCGTATTTACATATCTGCCACTGTGCAGGAGAATCCGTAAAGGTGTTCGAGTGTTCGAACCGTAATGCGGGGGAAATGGTAAGTAAACGCCGTATTTACATATCTGCCGCTGTGCAGGAGAATCCGTATAGGTGTTCGAGTGTTTGAACCGTAACTCGTGAGAAATGGTAAGTAAACGCTGTATTTACATATCTGCCCATGTGCAGGAGAATCCGTACAGGTGTTCGAGTGTTCGAACCGTAATGCATGAGAAATGGTAAGTCAACACCGTATTTACATATCTGCCACTGTGCAGGAGAATCCGTATAGGTGTTCGAGTGTTCGAACCGTAATGCGTGAGAAATGGTAAGTAAACGCCGTATTTACATATCTGCCACTATGGAGGAGAATCTGTATAGGTGTTCGAGTGTTCGAACCCTAATGCGTGAGAAGAAATGGAAAGTAAACGCCGTATTTTATATATCTGCCACTGTGCAGGAGAATCCGTATAGGTGTTCGAGTGTTCGAACCGTAATGCGTGAGAAATGGTAAGTAAACGCCGTATTTACATATTTGCCACTGTGCAGGAGAATCCGTATAGGTGTTCGAGTGTTCGAACCGTAATGCATGAGAAATGGTAAGTAAGCACCGTATTTACATATCTGCCACTGTGCAGGAGAATCCGTATAGGTGTTCGAGTGTTCGAACCGTAATGCGTGAGAAATGGTAAGTAAACGCCGTATTTACATATCTTCCACTGTGCAGGAGAATCCGTATAGGTGTTCGAGAGTTCGAACCGTAATTCGTGAGAAATTGTAAGTAACGCTGTATTTACGTGTCTGCCACTGTACAGGAGAATCCGTATAGGTGTTCGAGTGTTCGAACCGTAATGCATGAGAAATGGTAAGTAAGCACCGTATTTACATATCTGCCACTGTGCAGGAGAATCCGTATAGGTGTTCGAGTGTTCGAACCCGTAATGCGTGAGAAATGGTAAGTAAACGCCGTATTTACATATCTGCCACTGTGCAGGAGAATCCGTTAGAGGTGTTCGAGTGTTCAAACCGTAATGTGTGAGAAACGGTCAGAAAACGCCATATTTACATCTCTGCCACTGTGGAGGAGAATCCGTATAGGTGTTCGAGTGTTCGAACCGTAATTCGTGAGAAATGGTAAGTAAACGCCGTATTTACATATCTGCCACTATGGAGGAGAATCCGTATAGGTGTTCGAGTGTTCGAACCCTAATGCGTGAGAAATGGAAAGTAAACGCCGTATTTACATATCTGCCACTGTGCAGGGGAATCCGTATAGGTGTTCGAGTGTTCGAACCCTAATGCGTGAGAAATGGTAAGTAAACGCCGTAGTTACATATCCGCCACTGTGCAGGAGAATCCGTATAGGTGGTTCGAGTGTTCAAACCGTAATGCATGAGAAATGGTAAGTAAACACCGTATTTACATATCTGCCACTGTGCAGGAGAATCCGTATAGGTGTTCGAGTGTTCGAACCGTAACGCGGGAGAAATGGTAAGTAAACGCCGTATTTACATATTTGCCACTGTGGAGGAGAATCCATATAGGTGTTCGACTGTTCGAACCCTAATGCCTGAGAAATGGTAAGTAAACGCCGTATTTACATATCTGCCGCTGTGCAGGAGAATCCGTATAAGTGTTCGAGGGTTTGAACCGTAACTCGTGAGAAATGGTAAGTAAACGCTGTATTTACATATCTGCCCATGTGCAGGAGAATCCGTATAGGTGTTCGAGTGTTCGAACCGTAATGCATGAGAAATGGTAAGTAAACACCGTATTTACACATCTGCCACTGTGCAGGAGAATCCGTATAGGTGTTCGAGTGTTCGAACCCTAATGCATGAGAAATGGTAAGTAAACACCGTATTTACATATCTGCCACTATGCAGGAGAATCCGTATAGGTGTTTGAGTGTTCGAACCGTAATGCGTGAGAAATGGTAAGTAAACGCCGTATTTACATATCTGCCACTGTGCAGGAGAATCCGTATAGGTGTTCGAGAGTTCGAACCGTAATTCGTGAGAAATTGTAAGTAAACGCTGTATTTACATGTCTGCCACTGTGCAGGTGAATCCGTATAGGTGTTCGAGTGTTCGAACCGTAATGCATGAGAAATGGTAAGTAAGCACCGTATTTACATATCTGCCACTGTGCAGGAGAATCCGTATAGGTGTTCGAGTGTTCAAACCGTAATGCGTGAGAAATGGTAAGTAAACGCCGTATTTACATATCTGCCACTATGGAGGAGAATCCGTATAGGTGTTCGAGTGTTCGAACCCTAATGTGTGAGAAATGGAAAGTAAACGCCGTATTTACATATCTGCCACTGTGCAGGAGAATCCGTATAGGTGTTCGAGTGTTCGAACCCTAATGCGTGAGAAATGGTAAGTAAACGCCGTAGTTACATATCTGCCACTGTGCAGGAGAATCCATATAGGTGTTCGAGTGGTCGAACCGTAAATGCATGAGAAATGGAAAGTAAACACCGTATTTACATATCTGCCACTATGCAGGAGAATCTGTATAGGTGTTCGAGTGTTCGAACCGTAATGCGTGAGAAATGGTAAGTAAACACCGTATTTACATATCTGCCACTGTGCAGGAGAATCCGTATAGGGTGTTCGAGTGTTCGAACCGTAATGCAAGAGAAATGGTAAGTCAACACCGTATTTACATATCTGCCACTGCGCAGGAGAATCCGTATAGGTGTTCGAGTGTTCGAACCCTAATGCATGAGAAACAGCAAGTAAACGCCGTATTTACATATCTGCCACTGTGCAGGAGAATCCGTGTAGGTGTTCGATTGTTCGAACCGTAATGGATGAGAAATGTAAGTAAACGCCGTATTTACATATCTGCCACTGTGCAGGAGAATCCGTATAGGTGTTCGAGTGTTCGAACCGTAATGCGTGAGAAATGGTAAGTAAACGCCGTATTTACATATCTGCCACTGTGCAGGAGAATCCGTATAGGTGTTCGAGTGTTCAAACCGTAATGTGTGAGAAACGGTCAGAAAACGCCGTATTTACATCTTCTGCCACTGTGGAGGAGAATCCGTGTAGGTGTTCGAGTGTTCGAACCCTAATGCGTGAGAGTAGGTAAGTAAACGCCGTATTTACATATCTGCCACTCTGCAGGAGAATCCGTATAGGTGTTCGATTGTTCGAACCGTAATGCGTGAGAAATGGTAAGTAAACGCCGTATTTACATATCTGCCACTATGGAGGAGAATCCGTATAGGTGTTCGAGTGTTCGAACCCTAATGCGTGAGAAATGGAAAGTAAACGCCGTATTTACATATCTGCCACTGTGCAGGAGAATCCGTATAGGTGTTCGAGTGGTCGAACCGTAATGCATGAGAAATGGTAAGTAAACGCCGTATTTACATATCTGCCACTATGGAGGAGAATCCGTATAGGTGTTCGAGTGTTACGAACCCTAATGCGTGAGAAATGGTAAGTAAACGCCGTAGTTACATATCTGCCACTGTGCAGGAGAATCCATATAGGTGTTCGAGTGGTCGAACCGTAATGCATGAGAAATGGAAAGTAAACACCGTATTTACATATCTGCCACTATGCAGGAGAATCTGTATAGGTGTTCGAGTGTTCGAACCGTAATGCGTGAGAAATGGTAAGTAAACACCGTATTTACATATCTGCCACTGTGCAGGAGAATCTGTATAGGTGTTCGAGTGTTCAAACCGTAATGTGTGAGAAACGGTCAGAAAACGCCGTATTTACATCTCTGCCACTGTGGAGGAGAATCCGTATAGGTGTTCGAGTGTTCGAACCCTAATGCGTGAAGAGTAGGTAAGTAAACACCGTATTTACATATCTGCCACTGTGCAGGAGAATCCGTATAGGTGTTCGAGAGTTCGAACCGTAATTCGTGAGAAATTGTAAGTAAACGCTGTATTTACATGTCTGCCACTGTGCAGGAGAATCCCGTATAGGGTGTTCGAGTGTTCGAACCGTAATGCATGAGAAATGGTAAGGTAAGCACCGTATTTACATATCTGCCACTGTGCAGGAGAATCCGTATAGGTGTTCGAGTGTTCGAACCGTAATGCGTGAGAAATGGTAAGTAAACGCCGTATTTACATATCTGCCACTGTGCAAGAGAA